>RJWM01027329.1:0-26931 GCA_004363535.1 Dasyprocta punctata
ATGTCTATTAATATTTGTCTTACATAGTTGGGTGCACTGGAAGTTGATGCATACATATTTATGATTATTATCTCTTCCTCTTGGATTGTTCCCTTTACAAGGATGTAGTGACCTTCTTTATTTCTCTTAATCAGTCTTGGCTTGAAATCCACTTTGTCTGCAAATAAAATAGTGACACCTGCTTTTTTTTTTTTTTTTTTTTTTTTTTGGCTTCCTGCCACATGGAGCATTGTTTTCCACCCTTTGACTTTTAGTCTAAGAATTTCTTTTTGAGTTAAGTGTGTTTCTTGTATGCAGCATATTGTTGGAGCTTGTCTCTTGATCCATTCTGCCAGTCTGCGTCTTTCCATTGGTGGGGACCATTTACATGATGGTTATGACTGGTATTTATTGACTTATCTTTGTCATGTTATTTTCCTGGTGTTGGCTTCCTTTTTTCCTTTATGTTTGTTTGCTTTGCCTGGTGAATTCATTCTGTGGGGTTCATGGAGTTGTAGTCCCTGTCATCTCTTTATAGAATACCCTTCAGAAGATTTTAGATTGCTGGTTTGATGGTGCTGAATCTCTTCAGGTATTCTTTGTCATGGAAATATGTTATTTCTCATCAACTTTGAAAGATAGTTTTGTGGGGCACATCAATCTGGGTTGGAGGTTGTTTTCTTTTAGGGTTTGAAATACTTTGTTCCACACTCTCCTTGACTTGAGGGTTTGTCTTGAGAAGTCTGTTGTGATTCTGATGGATTTTCCTTTACAGGTAATTTGTTCCTTTTCTTTAACAGTTCTTAACATTCTGTTATTGTATTGAATTTCTAGAATCTTGACTATTTTATGCATTGGTGTAGTTTTTGGTTTTGTTTTTTTTTTTGATCATGGTCAATTGGAGTTCTGTATGCCTCACTTACCTATGTGTAGAATTCTTTTTTTTTTTTTTCCTTTGTCGGTACTAGGGATCGAACTCACAACCTCACACCTGCCAGGCAGGCGCTTAAGCCACTGAGCCAAGCTCCTGGCCCTAGTTTTAGCAAGGCAGGGTTGCACTATGTAGTTCAGCCTGGCCTTGCTCACATTGTAGCCCAAGCCGGCCTCGAACTTACAATGCTCCACCTACTTTAGTCTCCCAAGTTCTGGGATTAAAGGCATGTGCCACCACACCCAGCAATTGTGTGTCAAATTCTCTTCTCCATGCTTGGAAGTTTTCTGCCATCACTTTTGTGAATAGGTTTTTTTATGTCATTTGCCTAATCTCCTGCTTTTTCATTGACTCTGATCAATCTTATATTATTCTTTTCTGTATCATCGAGCAATCATTGGATTTATTTTTCTTGGTCCTTTGCTATTTTAAAGAAATCTTTGGTTTTCATGATCATTACTACAATCCAGTCTTCTGTATCTGATATCTTATCTCCTCATTGGCTCATTTTGCTGCATAAAATTTCAATAGAACTTTTAATCTCCTGAATATCTGTTTGAATCTGTTTCATAGATTCCATTTCTTTCCTATGTTGGGTGTTCATGTCTCCATCATTTTTCCTTAGTTCTTCTATTTTTTAAAAATCTGTATCTGCTATAGAGTCACTAACCATGTCTTTCATTATGGTCACTATCTCTGTAGCTATCTGAGAAATATTTCTGATTTGATTTTTCCTAGAGCTTCTTTCATCTACTTTGTTACTTTCACTGTTACTACTTCACAGGGTCTAGGTAGCTGGCTTTTGAACTGTTACACCTCATTGCCCCCTGGGTTTGCCTTTGGTGAGCTGAAAATCTGAGATTGCATCTTGCTTTTATGTCTTCTCATTTTCTACTATTTTTTAATTTAATTCCTGGGTTGATGCTTGTAAATTGCTTATGGCAGGTAGCTATATTGCCGGTATTAAGAAGACTTAGAAAATGACTGCTTCTCAGAGATGTCTTCCAAGTACAGTTGGCTTTTGGGTTTTTTGAGTCTGTAGCAAGATACTACCTCTTCAATTTATTGGAAATGAGAAGTGGCTGCCTATTTGGTCTAGCTCCTAGCCTATAGTATTGTTTATGACCCTTAGGCAATCTCACTCTTACATATCAGGAAGAATGACTGATTAGAACAATTACAGTGAAGCCTCAAGTTACAACCAGCCAGTCTAACATGTGAGCAACTTGGGTTATGACCATAATTTTAGTTTTAACTTGTGACCAAAGTCTTGAGTTATGACCCAAATGCAAGCTGGTTGTACTTCCAGACTGCCTTAGATGCAAATTTAACCTTTGATGAATTCTGGAAAGAACATTACAACATCTTTCTCTATATGGTGTTAAGTGCGTAATCTGGGACCAGTGTCTCTCTAAGGACACTGAGATCCACCTGTATATGGGAGACCAACTTTCAAGGCTGTGTAGAGGAGCCTGAGCCTTCAGTTGATAACCTGAGTTACAACCAGCCTTTGGGAACAAATTGAGTTTGTAAATCAAGAGTCCACTACATGCCACTTTGTACAGTCAGCAAGAACAACAGCATTAAACACAGCCTAGAAAATGACAAACTGTGGTAACTATTAATTTGACACCTTCAACTACATGAACTATATTTGTGGTAATATAACAAAATCTAAAACCAACCAGAAGATTGTATACAGTACGTATGCCCTCAAATGGTGATTTTATCCTCAAAGGAGAAAATTTAAAAGGGGTTTTTGGGGAAAAATAGAGAAACAGAAGAAAAGAAGAGATTAGAAGTAAGGCTGAAGGGCAAAGGTAGATTATCAGAAATTTGGAAAACTGGTGAAGAATACAGGACAGAAAGAGAAAATGAAGAAATAAAAACAAAAACAGAACAGAACGACAACAACATAAATCTAGAAACAATGTTCACATTCATATAAAAACAAGAACAATCAAGAAAAAAGGAAAAAAATGTAAAGAAGAAGGAAAAAAAAAAAAGGTCCACTTCAGGGTGTGTCTCTGCTGTCACTGGTAGACAGAATGGGCAGAGGAGCCCAGATCCATGTTGATTAATCCCAGCAAGCCAGCCACTGATTTAGGGAAGGGTAGTGGATAATCTCAGTAAAGCTGCACCTTTAGTTCCGCTAATGTTCAGGTTAATTTCTGGCTGTGAGACTACAACCTGATTTGTTCAGTTTACAACACTCCAGTGCTTCCTGCCAGCTCAAACTCAGCTCTGCCTCACCTGACAATGAGAGCTGCTAGGTGGCGCCAGCCTGCAGCTGCTCTGAGTTCAGAGCTCAGTTGGCTCTTCTCCATGATGGCTACTGGCCAGTCACCCTCTCCTGGGGGCATCTGAGCCAGAATAACTCACCAGCCATTGCATCCACTGCTGCATTTCTGCATGGAGGACTCTGGGGTCTCCAGCAGTCACCAAGTGTCTGCAGGTTTGAGCCACAGACATAAAGTCTTCTCTTCTGGTAGGTGTGCAATCCTGCAGGAGTGTTTATCATGATGGCACACATCAAACAGAAGGACAAGAATCCAGCTCGTCTGCAACTGGCCTTCTAACACCAAGTGCATATTTATCTAATTCCTCGGAAAGCTGGTGTAGGTGTTCACAGTTACTTGCAATTCATTTTGCTATCAAAATGTGGGTTTTAAAAATGTCCAAAGGGGCCAGGTGTGGTGGCGCATGCTGTAATCCCAGTACTTGGGAGAGTGAGGCAGGAGGATTGATGTGAGTTCAGGGCCAGCCTGGGTTACAAAATGAGTTCAAGGCCAGTCTGAACTGTATAGTGAGACCCTATCTCAAAAAAAGACAAAAACAGAACAAAACAAAAACAAAAACAAAAATAAAAATAAAAACACACCCAAAGTCTGTATGTCAACACTCAACAACTGGTTGGTCGTGGGCAACTGGCACTGACAGGTGATACTGCACAAGGCTACGTAAGTATAGCCCTTAGCAGCTCTGACCCAGTCCCACTCTGTCCACACCTAGCACCACTTGCAAACTGAGGCCAGAAATCATGATTCTTTTTCAAAACATTACTCTATCTTCAAAATTCTGAGAGTTGTGCATCCTAAAATTCCAGGCAGAGGGTTTTCATGATTAGTGGGCTAATGGGAAGCATGGGTTGTTTGAACCGAAAGCACTCAAGTTCAGCCACCCCAGGCTGTCTGGAGACCTCTCCCAACATGCGCACCAGCTCCAGGGCCTGCGCCGCCCTCACGCAGTCCCAGTCCAGCCACTCCTCCTCCTGCACCCTCGGGCCATCCAAACTGACCAGGCACTGCTTCAACTACATCCTGATTGCAGTCTGGTGAGAGGTTTTGGTAAAAGGAACTCTTAGGCCACAAAACGGAGAAATTCTAAACATCGCTAAACATCTTGTCTTAACATCCACAACTAAAATATATTCACTGTATGGTTTAGGCAGAATTGCCACATAACATCAGGAGGGCTTCTTGCTAGCGGATGGACAGATGGTAACAGAAGGCAGTGTCTTGGAGACACAGAAATGGGTCTTCGTTCCAGCCTGTAACTGCCTAGTGCTGTGATCTTGGGCATGTTATCTGCCATCACCTTGCCTCAGTTTATCTGCAGAAAGAAATTAATAGTTATCAAAGATAGATGTGAGGATTCTAGAAAATGTGTACTATCAGCGTATGATAGGCACTGATCATGTTGATTTCTGTGGGCAGATATTCTGCTTACAAAAGATAAACATAACTTTATATTTAAATACTTTAAAGAGAAATAAAAATGTAATTGGCTTCATTGTTACAAATAAATTACAATTCGTTATCCATTTCCTAGTGAAGAGTCTAAGTCTTGAAAATTCAAGAACCTGGAGTTGTGGAGAGTTATCCTGAAATAGGTCAGGTCGCCTGCATGGGGTGGAGGTAAGAACTTGATCCATTCTTTTCCATTTTTTGCTTATTAGGGGCCACACCAAAGCTGTGGGGAGAGGGCAGAGGGGACCTCGTGGCTATTTCCCAAGTTCTGCTCTGCTCCCTCCCCACAGCAGGAGAGGAGCCCTGGGCTCTGAGCAGTAGGAACTAGCCCAGCTGGAACTGGCAGGTCATCCTCCAGGCAGGGTGGTGCTTCTCCAATGTTCCTCATTCCTCCTTGGGATGGGAAGGAATCTTCTGGCTAACTAGGGATCCCTGAGGGGTTCCTGCCTGCACTAACACACATTCAGTGACCAAGGGTCTCCAAGGGCCTAATGCATCCCTCCAAGTGTCATTTACCCTGCGTGACTACACGAGTTAGTTATAGCCAATGATATGGAAACCACTTTGACTTTGTCAGAGAATCCAGCTGTCACTAAAGCAGATACCAGTGTTCCCAGGGATGGAGAATAATCTCAGATCTTTTTTCCATGGGGCCTGAGTGTCCTGGGGCTTATCTGGCCTTGGGGCAGTGGAGGAGGCACTGGGAGCAAGGCAAGGACTCTAGGCACAAAGCAGAACACAAGTAACTGTGGAGGCATTTGAGAAATCCCAAGAGCCGATGGCACACAGGAGGGTCCCCAAGCCCTCTATCAGCTTTGGATCTGCATTTACAGAGGACTTGAGAGAACCTCTGAAGTCAGAACCTTTATATAGGATTTTGTCTTTATTTTCCAGTTGTTCAACTCTAGAACATTTCCTGGAGCTCAGAATTGGCCCAGCTTGGCCACCAGTAGTACCTCGTCACAGGTTGTTTAGGGAGGTCTTGTGCAGCTGCTGTCTGCTCCTCTGACACAGCCAGGTCTCTGCTGCAACATCCCTGCCAGGAGCGGCTCCCTGACCCTCACCCAAAGCAGCAGCAACAGACACAGGAACAGATGCAACATTGGATGCCGTAAGTCTCCCATTCTGTGTTTTCTATTCTCACCCCCTGAGCTGTTCTTGGCACACCTGTCTGTTCCTTCTTCTTCCACCCCCAGATGCAAGCTCTGTGAGAAGAGCATTGCTTCATCACTGCTGCATGCAATCCAGTTCCTCACAGAGCATCTGAAACACACGGTTTCCATCCGATAAACACCGGCCACGCGAGTGAGCACAGATGCTCGAGGCAAGGCCACACGTCTCCAAACCCCTTCCCAGCAAGGCTGACACTCGGACAAGGCCACTGACACACTCTGGCTCCCCCATGTTCCTTCCACGTCGTGTCGCTTCAGCCCTCATCGGAGCTCCCGAGAGTTTCTCTCCCGGCACCAGGCTGTGAGGGCGGAGACCACACCGAGTGCCATGCGCGCACCAGAAACCTTCCCCACTCAGGGACACCACAGCTCTGTTCTTACCGTACTGCTCCCCAGCGCTCATGAAGAGGAGATTGGCGGAAGCACAGGTCTGGGACTCGATGTCCACGTCGCCCAGCCTCAGAATCAGTTTCTTCCCCTCTGGGACCGCAATTGTCTTTTCACAAATGGTGTGATTGGGGTAAGTTCCTGGGTAATTCTTAGATGTCATTGTGCCACTGTCCTGATAGGTCACCATGTGCCCACAACCATCACCTGGCAAAAAAAGGAAATGAATGAAAGATCTAAGTGTGACCATTCTTACTGAGGAGCGAGAGTCCAGTACAATCTCCAACTTCTGTATTTTATTCCTTTTTCTTTCTCTCTCTCTCTCTCTCTCTCTTTTTTTCAGAAGAGGAAAAGGTAACTTCATGACTGAATCATTAAGCAGTCTCTGTCCTTTCAGGTTATTTTATCTGCTTCCCAGTTTAACCTTCTGCACACCTGTTTCACAGGCTGCCTCAGAATGTAAAGCTGTGGTAAAGTCACCATCCCGGCACACTCCTGCTTCCAGCCATGTGCTCCTCCTTGCTCAGCCCAGCCAGCCGTCTGAGGCACACATGTGGGCCCAGCCACCTGACGCCAGTGCCATGTAGCAGCCTGCACCAGAGCAAACAGAACTCACCCCACACACCATGCTGGTGAGTGAAATGCTGCACACAAAGTGCTCCTGGAGAATCTAAGGCTCCATTTAGAGGACTTTGCTGGGTGTATGCAATTCAGCCGAGGGTGGAGCCTAACAATCATCCTACACCTATGTCTCAGTTAATGACAGTCACGGATCTGAGGGCTGCTGACAGACATAGGAGGTACCATTAAGAAACACTGAGGAGCCACTGTCTCGAGCACATCCCAGACGTAGCATGAACTGTTGGGGACAGGAAAGCAGCACAGCTGCCTCCTGAGGAAAAGGAGAAACAGCCTCATGGCTGAGTGACCAAGTCCAGGTGGTAGGAGCACTATCAAGGAAGCTCAACCCGACAGCCAGGGAGAGAGAGCAAGGCAAGAAAGAATCTGACTCTGGATGCTATCAGTGCCTCACCAAAACAAAGAAGTTATTGCACAACTTCTCTACATTGGGAAGGACATCAATGAGCCCTGTTTGATAAAAGGTTCAAACTAACCACGCAAATACCAGATGTCCATGCAGTAGGGCAGGTGGCACACACTGCACCCAGAAAACAGCCTGGTTAGCTGGGATGCACACACGTTGAGGAAGCATGCAGGCCAGGGTGGGATAGGCAGTCTGAAGACCAACTGAGAAGGGTGCTGAGGTGGGAGGTGCAGGCTCCTCCCCTAACTTGGCCACAGGCCATTGGCTGGGAGTCTGCAGAACCCAAAGCAGCCTCATCATTCCCAGCCATCTCCCTGGCCACAGTGGAGTCGCAGGTGTTACCTGGCTTCTTCCCTTATTCTACTGTCATCCTGCTCCCAGGCATCTCCCAACAGTAACATAGGAGGAAAACACAAGAGACCTGTAACCTCAGAATCCGTGTACCCCAGGGCCCCAAGATCCCGAGGTTGGAGAGGGAGTGAGCTGGCTCTCATGAGTAGTGGGCCAAGGAACACAGGGCAGACATGAGAGAGGCAGTCAAGGATGGACGACCGGAGGCCTGGACAGGAACTGAGGGGATACGTGACAGAGGGAGGAGGTCGAGGGCGGGAGACCTGAGGCCTGGACAGGAACTAGGGGGATACGTGACAGAGGAAGGAGGCCGACAGCAGGTGACCTGAGGCCTGGACAGGAACTAGGGGGATACGTGACAGAGGGAGGAGGCCGAAGGCAGATGACCTGAGGCCTAGACAGGAACTAGGGAGATACATGACAGAGAGAGAAGGCCGAGGGCAGGTGACCTGAGGCCTGGACAGGAACTAGGGGGATATGTGACAAAGGGAGGAGTCCAAAGGCGGGCCACCTGAGGCCTGGACAGCAGCTAAGGGGATAAGGGACAGAGAGAGGAGGCCGAAGGCAGATGACCTGAGGACTGGTCCTCTAGGCAGAAGTGTGGATGTCATATGGTCTGCACTGAGGAACTGTGGACTGTCTGAAGAGGTAGAAGACAAAACAGGCTAGAGAGAGATGGCCAACTTGGTAGGTAGAGCTGCAGCAACCAGGAACTAGAATGGGGAAGGTGGGAAAGAAAGAAAAATGGGGGAACCTTAGGGTCAGTGGAAAGCCTCAGGTTTGGTTGCAGGGAAAGACAAGGGGAGAACTCTAAGGTGGTTTTGCTTTTTCTTTTGTTTTTCAGGTACTGGGCATGGGCCAGGGTCTCACACAGCCAGGTAGGTGCTCAACCCACTGAGCTGCAGCTCATCTGCCCACCTTTAGTTTTGAGATACGAGTGTTGCTAAACTATCTAGGTTGGCTTTAAACTTCCTCCTGCCTCAGCCTCCTGAGTGGCTGAGCAGACAAGTGTGCACCACCACACCTGTGACACAAGGATCTAGTTCAGAAAAATGGGTGGAACACTGAGGCTAATGAGACAGGAAGGCTGACGTAGAAAGGGATCACAGAGAAAGGCTGTAAGCTTAGTGGTTAAGGTAGAGGCAACAGCCACCTTCCCTTGGTCCCTGGGGGTTTTCAGAGGGCTTTGGTTTAAAATCTGAGTTCTTTGCCTACTTTTAAAGAACAATCTAACTTACAGCTTCTTTTGCAAATTGGAAGTCAGGCTACTCACAGGGGTGGGTGTTCTCACAGGGCTGGCGACATGGTGGCCATGCCTTTGTCCCCTGGCTTCTGCTCCTTGCTCTACCTGTGGGGTTGATTTTAAGCACCCAAGAAAGTGAGGCTGGGTAACCAACGTGTGTAAACATCTACACCACTGAGCTGTGGCCACAGGTTCACACCTGCTGTCTTGGTTCCATGGATTCGCCTTTAGTAAGAAGAAGGAACTTTAAAAGACAAGGTAGCCGAATATAAAATGTGTAGTGATCGACATGCAAACATAAAGTGAGTACCCTTGACACACAAATGCTCAGCTTCACCTCTTACAGAGCGACATGTGTGACAGGAAATCACGGTGTGTCCTGATCATTCACTCCCATGGTCACACCCTCCCAGTTTCTCCAGAAGCTCAAGAGGACATGCATCTTGGTGGTGCCAGTGTGTGGGCTTTTCCTCCACATCCCTCCAGAAAACCACGAGAGCCTCTGTTCTGCCAACACCCAGGACACAAAGGAACAGTGGAGGCCAATGTACTAAAAAGGAAACTCATCAGAGACTGAAACCTGGTCTTGCTGCTGGAGGCAGAGAGTTCGTGGAGTCCTGCAGCAAGCTCGAGGACAGGCTGCCTGTGGGTGTCAAGCACCTCAGGGCCTTCATCTTGTATTCTTGTGCATCTGTGATGACTCCAAGGGACATGGGAGTAACATGCCGAGGGGAAGAGGGAACACTCTTGGGAAAGCGAAGCCTCCAGTGTCATCCATGCCCACAAATGAGAGCACAGAGGAGCCCTGTGCCCCGACATTCAGCAGTTCGTGCCTCGCCATCGGAGGGGTGCTGTCAGGAAGATGATGCAAGTTACTATCTTAAGATCTATCAGTTTCTGCTCCCAGTCCTATGTGCCAGTGTCAGCATTCTAGTTGTGATACTGTAATGGCTGCTCAAAATGTTATCATCTTGCTATATTAAAAAGGCTGTACAGTATCTTTCTAGATTAGAATATAAAACATTTTATTTTATTTTATTGTTTTGTTTTGAGACATGGTCTCTTTTTCATTCCCCAGAGAGCCAAACTTAATTGGACTGACAGATTTTTTTTTTTTTACTTTTCTTTTTTAAAATTTATTTTTAACCAAGTTTTTAAAAATGTTCTAATAGCTGGGCATGGTGATACACACTAGTAATACCAGCATTTGGGAGGCTGAGACACGAAGATTGCCAAGAGTTTGAGGCCAGTCTGGGCAACTGTTTCAGAATAATATAAAACAAAACCAACCAACCAAATGAACAAACCAAAAAACACTTTAAAAGGCTGGGTGTATTGCTATGTAGCTCAGTAATAGAGCACTTGCTTAGCATGCACTGAGTTCAACCCACAACATGGGGCAAAGGTGGGATGATGCCTCCTAGTAAATGTAGCTGACACTGACTGTGGTCATTATGTTCACTGATAGGTGACAAAATCATTGGCTAGAAGGTTGGGAAAGAACTTTGAAATGGAGAGATGAGGCCAAACTCACAGGGGGACCTCAGCATGACTACGTGTGAAACATCCTGATATGATGCACCTCCCAATGCTACCAAATATGCTCTCCACACCAATGCCCTGAGATACTCCTGCCTCAGTACAACATGTGTGAATCAATAAGCTTGAATGGACCTTGAAGCTCACTAAGTGTCTACAGTTAACTTCCAGTCAGAGCACATGCAGGAGACAGAGGCACATGCTTCCTAACACCAGGAGGCAGCTGCTGGCTGGACCCAAGCTGGGACATTCTCAGAACAGCTGTTGAGTTTCCTCCGCAATGAATTGTATGAAGAAGCACAAATATGTTTATCCTAGATTAGAGGAACCTCAAGAAAGCCACGATAACCAAATGAACCTTGCTTGGATCCTGATTTGAAAAACTAACTTTATAAAAATTTTTAAAAAGATAATTGGTTTGTTAAATAATACTGGAGCTATTACTTTTATTGGTTATGATAATGGTATTGAAATTACATCAGAAAAAATGCCATTTTTAGAGATGCCTACTAACTTACATGGGGCTGAAACGACAGCAGGTCTGTAATTTGCTTTAAAACTACTGAGCCATAAAAAGGGGAAAGGAAAAACTTATGAAAAGGAAATAATGATGGCTGATGTAGCTGGATGATGAGCACTCACAGTGCTAAAATAAATTACAAGTTAAAAGTCATAAAAATTGGCACAAGCTCCTGCCTGGCAAGTGCGAGGTTATGAGTTCGATACTCAGTACAAAAAAAAGTCATAAAATTCAATCTTTACCAGGAAAAAAATAAAACCATAATTTTATGATTAGACTTCATGCAGGGCTGGGAGGAGGACGAGAGGGCAGAGGGCCACCACTACACAGAATTTACTTGCTTCTTGCTAATGTAATTGCCAAAGCACACAATGACTAAACCATGTATCATTTCCTTTCTTTCCCGGAAAGTAAGCTTCTCTCCACAGGCCAGGGGGTTCCTCTAAAGGGGCTGCATTCTGGCATCTGTTCAGAGCCACAGGGATCTATGAGACTGGCCAACTTACAGAAATAGAACTGATTTTGTAAAAAGTTGTAAGTACTCATAAATATGTTAGAATGCTCACAGTGATCTGCATACAGAATTCTAATTAATTCTGAACATTTGGAATAATCTTCATTAGGAAGTAAGAGTCAAACTATTGTATTTCCATGCAACAGGATATTAAGGAAGTTAGTTATATTTTAAAGAATATTTAACTTTAAAACAATATGTAATAATACACACATGGATATATAAACAGAAATACTTATGTTTACTTCTATGGTATGAGTTTACAAGTGATTTACATCGTATTTCTTATTTGTACATTTATCATATATAATTAAACACACCAAATTCACCCAATGTTCTTCACAACAATAAAGGCTACTCTAGAATTGACCATTTATTATGAACAGGAAAATATCTCCCATCAACCAATATGCTCAAACTGTCATTAAAAATTCATGAAACAACACGAATTTGGCATTATGCAGTCTCATTTCAAAGAGCTCACTGTGAGGAAAGATGTGTTAACGAGCAACTTTGAGAGTGAAGTGGCAAAGCCAGGGACTGGAGCTCAATCTCCATCTGTCAAGTGCCTGAAAGCAAGGGCCGCATCTCCACCCTTCAGCCTTCAACTCCATTCAGGAGGCATGGGTATGTGAACCATCTTCTAAAAAAGCTTGAAGTGAGTACTTGTGTTGTTTACACAAGCTGACCCTTTATTTAGTCTACGCTAATTCCACCCACTACGAAAGCAAAACAATAACTTCCTTAAAATACTACTTCCCTTTGGTAAGAAGTCATGCTCCACTACCAGGAAAGCAAACTGAGATACACCGAGCATGGACTTGGCTCTACAGTACTGGAAAGCATGATCTAGGCCTTAAAAGAAAAGTTTTAACTGAGTTGTACTTGTAGGAAAGTGATTTGGGTAAACTAGAATGGATTCTGTAAAAATACTTCTCAGATGATTACTGGTAATCCCTAGTGTAGTACAGCAGCCTCAAACTATTTTCATTACAACCAGATTTTTCATCACAAGTCGAGTGAGCATATAGGGACACATACGAACACCAGAAATAAAAGTTTAATAATAATTATTTTATTATATGTAAAGCACTGTCACAATTTCTAGTTAAGTCCCTCCCACTGTTCATTTAAAGTATACAAGCAGTGCCTACTGAACTGATTTCATTGCTTACTAATGGTCTCAACTAGCAAAGTGAGAGCTCTAAACTGTCCCAAGAATGAAAAAGTTCTAGAAACATGATTTCATTTCAGTTTCATCCTTGTTCTCCTAACATTCATGTTATAGCAGGTTTCCACACACACAATCACCACGTGTGGGCGGGAGAAGAGTTCTTCCCCCATCTGAGATGGAGGGTGCTCCTGACGACTACAATCTTTCAACCACAAAGGTCGGCCTGCGGTTATTACAGAGCCCTGTGTCTGATGTGAGCAGACAGATTTCCCAAGACACCCTCATGCCACTGTCAGCTATATTCCTTTATCAACTTGGCTCCTTGCTGACTGTGCCTAACCTTATACTTTGCAAGCTGTCAAATGAAATTAAAAAACAAAAGAAGGGCCTAAGTGGCTACATGAGAATAAAAAAAGGGTTAAGCAGAAACTGTGATAGTAAAACAGAACAATTACCCAGAATCCTGCGTTTTCCTGAAAGAAACATTGTAATACTATTCTGCTAAAAACCCGCAGGGGCCTAGACTGGAGCATGTGACCAAGTTCTCGGAAGCTACCTGATCAGCTCTCACGATTGTATTCTCACCACACAAAATATATGCTAATGATAAGACTAATATTCCAATGACGATGATAACAATTTTTGCTTCAGCAGGTGAAGACATTAGAAATTAAAAGGGAAAACAAGGGACTTGTTAAAATCTCTAACTGGGATGTCTCAAGTCAGTGTTCCAATCAGTTCCCAGTGAGTCTGAATTTGTTGAATGTGTGAAAATGAATGGGATCCATTGCGGGCCCACATGTGACTCTACATAACGTGTGATTACTTCCATCGCTACACAAAGATATTAGTAATGTCCATGCTAAGATATTTAAAAGCTTCAGAATTTACACTTCATGGGGGAAAAAAGCTCAAACATAACCAATGTTATTTAGTGGGCTATAAGGAAAATCAGTGGAAATTCTGTAGTTCTTGGTCCCTCTCCTGTTTTTTTTTTTTTTTTTTTTTTAAGGTAAAGATCCCTGAAAGGGCTGCAGGGTCGAGGGGGAAGGTTTGCGCATGTCATTTTCTAACTCCATAAATTATTTCCATGTGCTTGGTGGTGCCTGACCATGGTTACCGACCTGGGCTCCAGCACAGCCCTGCTGCACACTGTGGGACCCTGCACCTCTGCAGTCCACTTCATCATCTGCAAAACAGGCAGTGACGGCACCTCGCCACAGCGCACCACACTCTTTCAGAGAAACAGCACAGGACGACCAGATGGGAAGAGTCCAATGTATTGTAATTGCTCTTCTTTCTATTTAAAATGCTATGTATATTAAAGCATCAAGAATATTCCTCTGAATTACTGACTGCCCCATCACTCACTGACTGTGACTCTAAGAAGACATCCACTTTGCATCAGTTTCCTCATCTTTAAAATTACCAGCCACAACTGGGTGTGCTAGACAAAGTTGAGGCTGTGTGTGCTAAATGCACTAAGTTGCTGAGCAAGTCTAATTAGAATGCATTTCCCAACATCCACCTAATTCTCACTGCCAGGTGAGCACATTCCAAAGCATATCCTCGTGTGGTTTATCGGAGGTCATGCCACTGGCCCCCAAAAGAGAGCTGCAAGGTGAATGAGCTCACGGAACTGCATTTTCCCTTCACCACAGGACATTGCCAGCCCTCACAATGCACAGTGACGTCTAACTGGGGACGCGGCTTGCAGGATTCCCAGGGAACTTTACTGGCTGAACGTCTCCTGGGAGCCACACTCCGGGGAACCCGTGGGTGGGCCATGAACTAGACGCTTACAAGGGAGACACACAGAGGGCCCGAGCCAGGCTTCTTGGATCAAAGGTCCAGCGTGCAGAAGCAGACTTTGGCCTTGGAGATCTGAGAATGATACTGAAATTGGACTATGTGATTTGATCTCAAAACTAAGACTTTTTCCACTTTTATTAAGTTGCAGGTTCTTTGAGGGAACAGATGACAAACTGGGTATATTACTTAAAAGAGATAATTGTTTTCTTTATGTTAAATAGATGCTTGGAATAAGGAATTCAGAGAAAAGTGGCTGTCAATCTTCACTAGCAATGTTGGACACTGATGTTATACCCAACTGCTACTGCTTAAATTGAAAATAAACTAAGAAATCTTTCCAGTCTGTAGAACATGTTATATTCTCTAGCTCTGTTTTCATGTCATATACTGATACTACCAATATTCAGCTAAAGTGTAATATCCAGCCATGCTGTGGTACATGCCTGTGATCCCAACACTCTCAGAGGCTGAGGCAGGAGGATCTCAAGTTTGAGGCCAGCCTAGGCAACTTAGAAACTTAATGAGATCCTATCTCAAAATCGAAATAAAAAGGGCTGAGAATGTGGCTCAGTGCAAAGGCTCTGGGTTCATTCGTTAGTATGGTAGAGAGAAAAAGGGGAAGCAAAGAAAGAAGGAAGAAAGAAAAGAAGGAAAAAGAAAGAAAGAAAGAAAGAAAGAAAGAAAGAAAGAAAGAAAGAAAGAATTGATACTGACTTTGATTTTTCTATCTGGATTCCAAAAAAATACAATACTACCAAGTACAAAATTTATCTCAGTTATAAGATATTAAAACTGTAAACAATCTCTCCTTCACACATGTTTGTTCTTACATTTATAGTTTTTAAAAACTCAGTAAGAACCAAAAAGCAGTGTGAAAAAGCATTTATTTATATAAGACACAACATACACAGAATATTCTGAGTATTTTACATTATCTTAGTCATTACAGTTATATTTGATAGATAATATTGATAGTTGGGTGGTTTTTTAGTTTAGTTTAGTTTTGGGTACCAGGGATAGAAATCACAATCTCGCGCTTGCCAGGCAGGTGCTGTGCTGCTGAGCTCTATCCCCAGCCCCTGATGGTTCTCTTTAAGCTCAATCATAAAATAGGTTGCATATGTATGCACAGATACACAGATAAGATAACCATTTGTAGAGCAAATCTCAGACACCGGTGTGCACATCTGGAGTGTGTGAAGGACATTTCCACACCGCTGAGCCCCGCATGTCACCCCTCACACATGGCCCTCATCATCCTCCTTCTACATGTGCACTGGTTGGAGCTTCGAGATACAGAGGGACTTGGGGTGGTGGGGCTGAGCTAGCACCTGAACCCGGCCTGACTCCAGAGCCCAGAGGGACAGAATGACTGCACACCAAGGTCACCTGGTCAGAGTTGCCCATCTGAGAGGTCAGGGCACCATGAGGGGAGATGGAGGCAGGGTCTGAGCTCTTGTTTCTATAAAACTGCACAACTGGTAGGAGAGCCCACGTTACACTTCGTTATTTACAGTTATGATCTTTGGTCTCAAAATTAACATGAGGAAAACAGTCATGTTTAATTCAAGGTTTCTTTTTCTTATAAAATTATGAGAAATTCTATCACTCTTTAATGATTTTAAATCCTCCTTCTAGAGGATTCTTCTAGTCCAAGAAGAGGAAGCAATTTCTCTTCTAGGAAAGGCTATTCACTTTCCTTAGCCCCTGAAAGATGCTCAGTAAGAAGCCTGCAGTGGGTTAAAGCTCTGCTTTTCAAACTTCAACCTGAACCCGATGTCCTGGAGATGCAGCTAAAATGCTGGACCTGGTTGTCCACATTTCCAAAGAGCACTTGGTAAGGACCCTCCTCTTGCTGGTCCCTGCAGGGTACTTTCTGAGCAGGAAGAGGATCTTGTGCTGACAGGGACTTTTGTATGAGACCTTGAGATATCAGTTTTGCATGGTTTTATCTTAGTATCTATTCCTAAAATTGGAACACATCTTTTTGCAATTCCTTGATATTTATTTTCACTCTGGATTTCACTTATGAGTCCAAGATAGGCAATAACAAGTTCTAGGATCTACACTTAAGCCAGAGTGACACTTCAGACCCCAGTATCAGTGTCGATTTGGGGATTACTTGAGCATATTGTGGAAAATACACAAGAGAAATAGATGGAAGTTTGGGGGAGCATATGTGCACAAACTGTAGATGAGGGGAAAAGCAACCAAGGTTTCCTGACCAGAAAAGGGTGCTGTCAGGGGAGAGAAGGATGGCCCTTAATAAGTACAAAGCACCAGAGTCAAGACAAAATAAATAAGATTTGTAAACCCATATCATGTTCCAGCACCTGAAAACAGTGCTGTGTTTGCATGTTCTGTGTTTGCACTGCTGAATGTATCACCCTACAACAGAAGCACATGGCTAGCTCCTAATTAGGATTTCCAAAAGTCCTAAGATTTCTGTGGCAAATGGGATCACCCGTAAGAGAAACCAAACACTACTAATTTAAAATTTTATTGCATAAATAACCCTCTGACACTGTGTTCCTCTAAGACATCCTTTCTTTAGCATGTTCTGCTCTGGACATGAGCATACATGGGTTTTCTTGTATGGCCAATAAGTGACCAAATGAAGGCATCTAGGACCCTACACATGGCCCTGCATCCCACTTGGGACACACAGAATGAATATGCTGGGGATAAGTGGTGCAATTTCTCTGAATCTCAGTTCCCTTAACAGTGCTTAGAACTACTGGAACTGAACCAGATGCAAGCAACACAATAATGAAGGTACATTTTAAGATGGGATTTATATTAAAATGCTATCTCCATTAGCCAACTGGACAAATAATAATAATGACTGAAGCCACTGAGCGAAATGTTGTCAGGAAGTCATTCTCCTCAGTCAGAGATCATCATTCCAGAGTTCTTGAAGGTCTTAACAGGAAAAGGCAACGTTAAGATGCAGAGATAATGCTTTCACTTCCTAAAGTCAGTGGTCATTCTTAGCATCATGAGTGGCAGAGCAACAACAACAGCAGCAGCGATAACACACTCATCCTCTTCAGCTGCCTTGGAGTCTGCTTATCAAAAATAATTAGCCTGCGTCTAATCGAGCCTTCAAATCTAACTTCAGGTTCACAGAAGGAATGCAGGGGATAGTGTACCAGGTAGGACACACCATTCAGAAGCAGCCCGTACAGCTGAGGATGTGAGTCGTGTTGTGAGACAAGTGAATCTGGCTTCCTTATAGGAACAAAAACATGAGGGTGAGTGCTAGACTAAAAGTGATGTATGGGATTCAGTAACTGACTGCAATGGAGAGACTTAATTTGGATCTTGTTGGCACAAGCCAGTGGCAAAAAGAACTTATTATGGCTTGTGTCTAGATGTCCCCCACCCCAGGGCTCATATACTCACAGGTGGGACTTCGGGGAGGTGGCTAGGTCTAGGTGTGATGCTGGGTTAGGGTGTGTGAGACTGGGATTAAGGTGGATAATGGAAGCACCAACCTGGGTGTGGGTGGTGCCAATCAATGGACTTACAGCCTGAATGGAATATGAAGGGACAGAGAGAAGGCAGGCTGCCGCTGCTGCTTGCTGCTTGCTGCTTGCTACCTTCTGCCTTCCCTGCCTGTCATGGACTGTTTCTCCTGTGCAGGGCCCCTCTGCCTTGCCATACTGCCTTGGAGCCAGCTGACTATGGAATGAAACCTCTACAAACTGTGAGTTGAAGTAAACCTTTCCTCCCTTAACTTGTGGGTGTTGGGTATTTTGTTGCAGCAACGAAAAAAGTAACTTGACAGACATGTTTAGGATAACTTGGAAAATATGAATATGATTTGAATATCATGATATTAAAATTACTAGTTTTCTTAGGTGTGCTCATGCCATTATAGTTATATTAAAAAAGTTGAGATGCAAATGAAGTATTTAAGGAAAAAATGCCATCAAGTCCTTCATAAATTTTTAAGCTATTCACATACTTAGAAGTATCAGAAGGTTTTTAGCCTCTTCTGAGCTAGGAGTGGCAGCAGGTATAAGGCCGTTTCTCTACCCCCAGGGTCAGTGCATCCCCTATTTTCATCTGTAGGCAAAGCTAGAACTTTCCAGGAGAATAAATAAATACATAAATGAAAAACAAAGGAGGCAAATCTTGGTTTATGTTATTCTCAAAATAAGCGGCCTTTATTCTAGTCCTTGGATGGAAGCAATTTAATATGCAGAGCTCACGTTACAGTGGTCCCTGGGCTATCCAGTTTCCACAGCATGCTTTCCTGGACGAAAATCAACCACATTCCTGTCAGAGGTGAGCTTACTTTTGTGAGATACAACAAAAAAAGCCTAAATTAACTCCATTATGCCATTTAAAAATTAGATGACAAACAGAGATGTTTGCCTAGTTTCTCCATAGGAAATTTTATGCGATGGTAATTCAAACTTATCTGGATTTTAAATTTTAATATCTTTCTGACTTATTCTTTGTCAGAAACAAGAGTGAAATAAAAGTTCCTTTTTCTTGTCATCTTTTTCAATAATAGAGTGCTTCATAGAAAATCATTTACACACAACCTTTAGGCCTATCTGCTAACCAACTACAAAATAGAGCCCTATAATTTGCAAGGATCATCATTTTGTGATGGAAGAAAACAAAGACTGTTATTCTGTCTTGCAGTAAGATGTAAATATGGTGGGCACTAAATAAGAAGGCTGTAAAAGTGGTTATAATTGGAGTCAGAAAATACTGAATGTAAAAAACAAATGTAGTTCTCAGTAAAGTTGAACTTCCAATAGTCTAATATGTAACAAGTTTGGCCCATTTAATATAAATTAAGAATCTCACTTAGAAGATATCAAGAAATACTTTCTGATGTTTAGTACATTTAAAGTTGCAGCTACGTACTTTGCTCAAAGTGTGGACAAACGAGTTACCTCTAAGCAAGCAACAGTTACTCAAATAATACAAAAGTCATAACTGCTAGCAAGAGTCACAGCTGATATGTGACCAACACCCCACTTTCCCACTGGGTACTGCTCAGGAGCAGTAAATGATTTTAAGTTTTTGGTTTAGCTGAAGTCAAATTCTAAAAGTTTAAATATCAATGTGAATTTTTTATACATAATATCATTTAAAACAACTAATAAAATATTAGGCTGAGCTGGATGCTTGGGACACTGAGGCAGCAGGATCACTGTATTTGAGGCCAGTCTGGGCTACAAAGTGATTTCAAGGTCAACCTGAACCACACTGAGAAACCCTGTCTCAAGAAAGATTTTTTTAAAAGGCTGAAAAACACTGTGTATAAAAACATGTACAGTCTGCATAGTAGACTGGGTATTCAGGCATTAATTTTACTTTTTTTCTTTTTATATCATACACGCATTTTAAAAGTTATCTGTGTCCATCTAATATTTAATAAAAATAAATTACAGACCATAGAGAGTATACACATGTGTACATGCATACGTGACAAGATCTAACAGGATGCTGAGGTCACAAGTGCCTAAATACTGTCCTCGGATGACCCTCAAGATGCAGTGCTCCCTGACGCACTAATGGAGAAGCACCTGCAGGTTTGGAGGGGCACTGCTCCACTGCCCCAAATCCGTGTCTCCTGCCCACTGCTTTGTGATGAGAGCTCCTGACTCATGTGCCCACTGCTTCAGGTTAAAGAGGTCTCAGGTTCTCCACACTTTTCACAGTAGAATTTGGTTACTTTCTTGCATACATGCAGTGTTTCTGGGGCTTCACAGTAATCCTAGATTTCTACTGAAAATGACTCAGTGAATTCTACCTTCTGTCTCATTCTTTTAACCCTCTGGGAACCTGTTCTGGCCAGGCCCTGTAGCAGGTGCTGTGGGTAAAACGTGATGCCCCTCCCTGCACCTTCAACCCCCCGCCACGTGTACCCTCCTCCACATGCACAATTCCATGGGGACTGGAGCACAGCCCCATGCCCCCCCCTACACTCTCCAGGCAACTCCCAAGCAAAGGCAGTTTGGCAGCTGGCTGTGCTCAGCATTTTAGGATCAGCAGTCACACCATCATCGCTACACAGGGCAAGAAATCACCACGTGGAGCCAGGTGTGGTGGTGCTTGCTCAGGAGTTCGGTACATATATTCAGTAGCAAAGAAGCAATATTACTTCACAGTCCAATGAACAAAACCTGAAGTTCTGGCATTATTTTTCCTTTTGTCTTAAATGCCAGTTTTCTCACATAACAGAATGAGTTTCTATTTTCAATCCATTCTCTCAGCCTTTCTATTGCAAACAGCAGTGGCATTAGACACATACTTTCCCTCCTTCCCCATGCCCAGAGTGGCAGGTGTAGTCTGCATCAGCCTGACAGTGCCTGGGTCTACACCGCCTTCTCGGTGCACCTCATTGAGCACCTGTTCACCACACAGACCTCCTCAGGGACCTTGCATTCCAGAACAGAAGGCGGCAAATTGAATAAAATAAATTCTGCATGGTACTAAAGAGGTCATAGGTGCCAGAGAAAGGTGGGGGTGAGAGAAACGTGTTCCGGGAACAGAGACAGGGCTTCAGGCATCAGGAAAGAGCCTCCTTAGCACACCAGGGGCCACTGTACCATGAGGGTCATTTGGGCACAGTATTTAGCCACTGGTGACACTAGAAGCTTGTTAAGCCACGCTATCACACATGCATGCTCACACTTGTATGCCATCCATGGTCTGTCATCTTCCCACCCCTCCACGTGCACAAGCAGGGAAGGTCAGCTTCAGCAGAGGCAGCAGAGTGGGCAAAGACTCCGGTGCAAGAACCCCTGGCTCCTCGGACAAGCTGAGAAAACCTGAGTGGAGAGACAAGCTTGATGATGGGGGAGCAGGGACAGGAATGAAAGTGCAAAGGCAGAAGGGAAGGTGAAACAAAGACTCCCCAGTGCCTCTCAAACTGGTGGTAAGAAATAATAATAAAGGGTAAAGCTACTGATATTTATTGAGCCCTTATTCTGTGCTAAATGCAATGCCAGACAGGTTATGTGAATTATCTCCTTAAGTAGGAGGCAACCAATTACTTCAGCATGTATAAAGCTGAGTCTCAACTTTAGGACACTCACAGGGATAAATCCAAAACTGTCCAGGATATATTTCCCTAAACCAGCTTTTCAGCCCCACCCCCACTGACTTAGCATAACTAAACCCTTTGCTAGATTCTGTAATTAGTTTCCTTATGCATCTTCAAAATAAAAACATAATTTTTCATAAAGGGCAGGTGTCTGACTTATTTCTAAGTAGTGCTTTTTTTAAAAATATGATTTTCAAGTCTGTTTCAATACCACAAGGCTAAAGTATTAAAAACAAAATCACAAGATGAAGAGTTCATAACACAGCGTGGGACATTATCCAAGGTTCAAATCCTGCTTTAAGAACACCCCTTGAGTTGTTATTTCTTCCTTTTCTCCATACGTGGTAAAGCAGTGCTTCTGGGTGCTGCATGGCATGTCTTCCAGAGCAAGGAGACATGGTCCACCTTGTCCCACAAGCCCACCCCTCCCTTCTGCTGCACCATTACATGCAGAAACACCCATGCCAAGGGGCTGGGCGTGATGAATACAAGTCAGTAGCAGAGGCAGCAGATGCACCTTCAAAAGGAACTTCGGGAACCTCTCATTACTTAGTTTCCACTGATTAGAAAGTACTTTGAAAATATCCCCTGAGCACAAAGTAATTGTGCAGTTCAATTTAAATACTCATTGAGCACTTTTGTCAGGCCACAGGAGGACAGAGATGACAGTCCTGGTCGCTGCCTAAGGAGCTCCACTGACAGAGTGGCTGAGTCTTAGAAGTGTGGACAGACAGAATCAGGGCCGGCTGGAGGGAGGCACACACTGGTGCAGCGACACTGGAATAAACTTGTACTCACTGTTTTAAAAAGTCACTCATCTAAAACATCAGATACCAGCAGATCCTACATCGAACCAAATACTGATGAATGAAGCACAGACTTTGTATTAGTAACAAATTAAGTAGGGCAGGGATTTTAAAAGCAATTCGTGATCATCTAAAATTTGAACCTATACTTAGATTATTTCTTCGGATATCAACTGATTATTTTTTTTCCCCTAATATTTAAAGGAGGAAATCCTTAATTCCCATTTGCAAATATTTTGGTCAAGACAGAAACAGAGATTTTAGGACTAATAAAATTCATCAGAAGAATTAAAGGTACTGTATTTTATTCTACAATGCTTATCATCCAGGTATGAAGTCTAGACTGAATTCAAGCCTATGAATTTATACAATGTAATCAAACTAATGACCAATGTATATGTCATATTATAGAAAGTCAAAAATCATATGTAACAATCTACATAAGCATCTGACATCAAGTGAGTGCATCCACAGTGGCAGGGCAAAGGAAGGAGCTGAAATCAGCCCAAATCGTTCACCAAGTGTCAGAGGCCTGGCAGACTGAGAACAGGCTTTAAATAACCAAACAACAACACGATCTAGACAAGCAGCAGGTACACAAAGGTACTCTTCCAGTTTCATGGGTTCACCAGATCCTAACGAGTATAAAAAATTCAAATAATGCCATTTACTAGCCTTATAAATATTTAGATTAACTTATAACATTTATTTCCTGAAACCTAACACAGTGAGTGGAAGTCTAACACTGCGCAGAACACACATGGTGGCCCCTTGGCAAAACCCTGACACTAAGAAAGGTCTCCACCATCTCAAAGCTGATTAGGCACCATTACCTGGGGAACTTGGTAGACCTGCATCTTCTCGGGTCCCAACTTCTGGAAATCTTACTCCAAATAAGGGGACTGGAGCTTCTGCGCAGACTGATGACCAGACAGGTTGGGGGGCTTGGAGACTCAAGAAGCCCCAGACTAAGCCAACTTGGAGAACAAAGGTTAAATACAGGAGTAGCTATTTTCTTCTCACCAAAAATAGTCCATTATGCTAAGGCTGCCCTCCTCAAAGCATTCAGAACAGCAGCATCATTTATGAATGCTCCCATCCTTGTAGTGCATCTCAAGATCAGAAATGCCTAAATTTATAAACACAAGAACTATGTGACCACTTGCTACTTTGCGAAATCACAGAGATGAGGAATATTCAGATCACTGATTATGCCTCTTCACTGAAGAGTTATCAGCATCCGAGTTCTTAGGAGGGGATTTTTTTTTTCTGCCAGTAAATGTCCGACGCTAAACTTTACTCTTTGTATGTGATTGAATACCCACTTCTTTATTGGCTTTTTTTTTTAACATCCTACATATATAGACTGTCTCTCAGAGACTCAAATGCCAATAGTATTCCCATCAGTCAGTGCCAATGAAATCACAAATTTGATGCTCAGTATGAATCTAAGCCATTCTTTCCAGAGAACTGCACTACAAAGTACCCTGATGGCCATAAAACCTGTAGCTTCCTGGAAAGGGGGTGACAGGTCCTGCCAGGTTAGTGCAGAGACAAACTGTCCTGTTGGGTGGATTCACAGATCCACAGCAGTAAAAGGCACACAGTAACTTGGAACGTTTGAACTTCTATTATAAAATCCTATGTACTTAATAAAACCTTCCACGCTCATTACAATGTTACCATATGGTTGCACTGTGCTAGTGACTCTAGGGTTCGGTTTTGTTATTTTACAAACATGGTACTGAGGCGAACTTAGCACAGTATCAACACCTGGAGTACCCACAGTCAGCTGAACCAGTCACATGGGTTAGCGATTCCAGTCTCCCCAGAGTGCTCTGGTGGGACCTGCGCTCCGACCTGACTAGCTGTGGGTCCCTGCGTGGACTCGCTGCGTGGGGCCCCGCGCTTTTCGTGGCCTCGCTGTGGAGTCCCCGAGGGAGTCCCTGAGGAAGGCCCCGCGCTCCGCGTGGGCGCCCTCAGAGGCCTGTGCTTCGCGTGGACTCGCTGTGGGGACCCTGCGCTCTTCGTGGACTCCCCGTGGGGCCTGCGTTCCCTGGGCTCCCTGTGGAGCGCTGTGTGGACTACCCATGGGGCCTGAGCTCCACGCGTGGACTCGATGCCACTCAGCCCTTTCACCTGGGCAGAAGCTGCACGAGAAAAAGGACACAGACACCCCATCGAAGGATCGTGGCTGGACTGAGACCCGCGTCCCGCCCCACCCGTGACCGAGCCCACCTGAGCCGGTGGAGCCTCGTCTCCACACCCGGAGGACCCAGACCCCGGACCCCACGTGGGCGCAGACGGAGCGACCGGGCCCAGCGCGGCGGCCGAGTCAGGAAGTCTGAGGCCGGTGCCCGGCGACAAGGGGCGGCGGGGCGCTGCTCCGCAGGACAACGCGGAGGTCCGTGGGCACGACCGCGCGCGGCGACTCACGCCTGCCCGGGCCCGGTCCGACCCGCACGCGATACTCACCCGGCTCCTGTGCCGGCTGCCCGAGCCGGGCGCACATGACCAGCAGCAGCGCCAGGACGCCTGGCCCGGCAGCGCAGGCCACCATGGCCCAGCCGGGCCCAGCTGCGACTCCGCGCTGCCTGCCTGCGCCGCCGCCAGAGACCCGGGCAGCTTGCCCCGCCCACCAAGTCATGACCCCGCCTACTCAACCACGACTCCGCCCATTTCCCGCCCACATCCCGCCCCCTCCCGGCGCCGGGACCGGAACCATTGGCCCTCCCGTAGCTCCGCCTACCTCCACGCCCCCCCTCCCCTCAGTGTTCCCCCCCACCCCCGCCCAGCGTCCGCCTAGCGCCCCGCCCAGCGTCTGCTGGCCCCGCCCCACCCCGCTAGGCCTCGCCTCATCCCTGCTCGGTCCTGCCCCCCCAGTGGGCGTGGCTCCAGACGTCCGGGCTCTTTTTCTGGAGTCGCTCAGAGTCCGGGTCCTCCCTGACACGCAGAGCGATGGTCGCCCATTCTGTGTGACCCCGCGGGGCGGGCAGGCGAGAGCGCCCCCCGGGCCGGGATGAATGATGATGAGTGTTGATGGGGACAGGCGATACCCAACTCAGTTACCTCCCTCCCTCATACATCCACTCATTAAGTTCCCTGCTCCTCAGTGTGCGCCAGGTGCGAAGCCACGTGTAGCTGCGGGCGTGGACGCCCACACAGCCAGGTGAGACCTGCGATCCGGGACGCCAGCGGCGGTGGCATTCGGTGACCCGTGGTGGCCCTGCGGGAGCCCCCACCTCGCCACGTCCATGCGTGGAACAGGGCGGTGACGGAGTGCTGTGACATGGAGAGCAGGGAGAGGACAAGTGACTAAGTGACAGACACACAGGTCACGTGGGGGACGTGGACCACAAGGAGGCCTTGGCCAAGGGTAACCAGCTGGGGATGACTGGCACAGACGTGCTGTCCTCGGGAAGATGACATTCCTGGGTTCCTGTCCCCTCGGCCCTGCACCCCTCAGTGAGATGACAGAGTCCCCAGCGAGGTGACACACTTCCCAGAGGTGACACACTCCCCTATGAGAGATGACACTCTCCTGAGGTGACACTCACCTGTGGTGACACACTCCTCTGGGAGGTGACACACTCACGTGTGTGGTGACACATTCCTGAGTTGACACACTCCTGTATGAGGTGACACATCTGAGGTGTGTGAGGTGATACACTCCTCTGAGTGACATACTCTCCTGTGAGGTGACTCCCCAGAGGTGACACACTCTCCTGTGAGATTACACACTCACCTGAGGAGACACAGTCTCCTATGAGATTACATATTCTTCTGAGGTGACACACTACTCTGTGAGGTGACACACTCAGGTGAGGTGACACACTCTCCTGTGAGGTGGCACACTCACCTAAAGTGACATACTCCCCTGAGAAGACACAGTCTCCTGTGAGGTTATATATTCTCCTGAGGTGACACACTCATCTGAGAAGACACAGTCTCCTATGAAGTGACAGAGTCTCCTGTGAGGTAACATGTTCTCCTGAGGTGACACACTGCCCCATGAGGTGACATATTCACCTGAGGTGATACACTTTCCTGTGAGGTGACACACTCACCTGAGGTGATATGTTCCCCTGTGAGGTAACACACTTCTTTATGAGGTGACACACACTCCAGTGAGGTAACACACTACCCTGTGAGGTGACACACTCACCTGAGGAGACACAGTCTCCTGTGAGGTAACATATTCTCCTGAGTTGACACACTACCCCATGAAGTGACCCATTCACCTGAGGTGATATGCTCCCTTGTGAGGTGACACACTTCTTTATGAAGTGACACACTCCCCTGTGAGGTGACACACTTACCTGAGGTGATATACTCCCCTGAGGTGATATAGTCTTCTGTGGGGTGACAGTCCCCTGAAGTAACACACTCTCCTGTGAGGTGACACACTCTCCTGTGAAGTAACACAGTACTCTGCGAGGTGACACATTTATCTGTGAGGTCAGGGACCAAGCCTGGGATGATAGTGTTCCTCCAGGCTGGACACTGTGGTCCTGTGACCCTGAGACCTACTGGATACCATGTTCACATAGGCCCTCTTCTTGCCTTTGTCCTCATTGTTTAACACCAAAAATTTAAAGTGGGAGTCCTGGTCCCCTCTGGGACTTTGCTTTCCC
>RJWM01027330.1:0-19080 GCA_004363535.1 Dasyprocta punctata
GCGCAAGGCCGACCTGAGCTACATAGTGCAACCCTGCCTCAAAAAACCAGGGCCGGGAGTTTGGCTCAGTGGCTTAAGCGCCTGCCCTGGCAGGCGCAAGGCTGTGAGTTCAATCCCCGGTGCCGCAAAAAAAATAAAAAGTAAGAAATAAATGAATAAAGAAGCTCTGGGTTCAATCTGCAGTACCAAAAAAGAAATCTCTTCATAGGTATCCCATAAGAACCTCAAATGGCAAATAAATTGAATTTGGCATTTGTATGCCCATTTCTTTTTATTCTTTTTTTTGCGGCACCGGGGATTGAACTCACAACCTCGCGCCTGCCAGGGCAGGCACTTAAGCCACTGAGCCAAACTCCCAGCCCTGGTTTTTTTGAGGCAGGGTCACACTATGTAGCTCAGGCCGGCCTTGCGCTCGCGTTGTAGCCCAAGCCGGCCTCGAACTCACAACGCTCCTCCTACCTCAGCCTCCCGAGTGCTGGGATTAAAGGCGTGCACCACCATGCCCGGCATTTCTTTTTATTCTTTGGGATACTATGATATGATCTACCAAGTTGACCAATTCATTTGCTAGCCAACCCCTGTTTATTTCACTTCCAAAATATTTCCAAATCTTTCTTGCATACCGATGTCTATAGTGCTTCCTTCAGGCTTTTTACCTTATTTTGTGTACTATTACAACAGCCTGCAAACTCTGAGTCCTGTCCCATCCTCCTTAAGTCAAAGTCTATACGGCTACCTCAGGAATAGATCCAGAATGCCAATTAGACTTTGTCATTCAGTAAAAATCCTTAAGTGGCCTAAAGGACTAGGTGCAAGCTCCTTTTAACAGTTCAGGTTGGTTTTGAACTCTTGGTGACCCTCTGACCTTAGCCTCCCCAGTGCTGGGATTATAGGCATGCACCACCATGCCTGGTTACCTATTGCTATATCTTTTTTCCCTCATTGTCATATGAACTACATGAAGACAAGGATTGTTTGGTGTGGGTTTTATATGGTTCAGGGGACTGAACCCAGGACCCTGTGCCTGCTAGACAGGCACTCTACCTCTGAGCTACATCCCCAGACCTTTTTTATTTTCAAATAGGATCTTGCTAAGTTGCTCAGGCTGGCTTTGAACTTGCAATTTTTATGCTTTAGCATCTGAAGCAGCTGGGAATACAGGTGTGCACCACCATGCCCAGAAAAGATTGTCTTATTCAGCTTTATTCCCTCTCCCTAACAAAGCAATAGATGCAACCTACTGAACTGAATGAATGTGATGAAAACAGCAAATTCACTCCTTCTAATGGAAGCATAACTCATGCCTTATGAAAGGTAAACAAGTAAATCAAGGTCACCATACGATTTCTTTCTTTTTTTTTTTTTTTTTTGGGGGGGGGGGGGGGGGGGAACCAGGAATCAAACTCAGGACCTTGCACTTGCCAGGCAGGTGCTCATGCTACCGAGCTACACCACCAGCCACTGTCATACAATTTGTTAAAAAACAAACAAACAAACAAAACTTTGGTTTTGTAACATAATAATATAGACATTTTTTTAAATTAGCATTAATAAATGCTCAGAGGCAGACTAAAAATCAGTCAGAGAAGATAAAATGGTTCCATATAAAAATGCAGAAATATTCATTAAACATTCTATAATTATAAAAATAGAAAAGAGGAGAGAAATTAAAGATAGGATTTGGGTCATTAAAAATTAAATGATGGGTAGTTAATGAAAACATGGGATGAAACTGTGGCACAAGTGGGATACCTTCTGAAAACTAATAATCTATGTAACTCATCTCTGGAGGCAAGATGCCCCTGTTCTTCCTCTACCTCCTTCCCTTGGTTTGACTGAAGAGTCAGGCTAAATCTCATCACTTCAACTCAGTACTGAATCCCTGAAAAGCAGCTGTAATTGGGCAAAGACCAGATAAAGACCTCTGATATGCTCTTTCAAAACCCATTAAGGGATGTGATTCTTACCCCATGGCTCCCCACCCACAGCATCTCCTCGTGCAAGTCAAAGTGGGAGACGGTCACAGGCACACCCACTTCAGCCACCACGCTGTGCAATTCAGAGTAGACACCTTCCATTATGTGCACTGATTCCTGGACAGGAAGAGCCTCCAAGGCCACTCCCTCTGGGTCCAGCTCCACATTCTGTAGCAGACTTGGGTTCAGGTGGGCATCCAGGACAGGGTCCAGGGTAGAATGTATGGATGGGGCATACTCTGCCAGTCCAGGGTCCAGACCCTCAAAGTTCATGGTGATGATATGATGGCAGCTGTGTCACACAGTCCTGTGGATACCTGACCCAGCCTTCAGCAGAACAGCACCACTGGGCCTAGAAAGGACATCCTGACCTGCAAGGGGAAAGAGGTAGCTGAGTCAGGGGTAGGCCCAGATACTGGCATTTAGTGTCTTCTAGATTATGTGGGTAGGAGGGCGAAGAGGCAAGCAGAAAGGATGACACTGTCAGGCAGAGGTTAAGTAGGCAGGAGTTGGGCAGCAGGGTGTGGGTTGTCCCTTACTCTCCTCCTCTTGACCCTCTGTACTCCCTACCACCCCACTATCCTATTCCTTAACTTCCCTTTCTCCTCCCTTCAGACATGCTCACTTGCCTGGTTCAGCCCTGAACCATCAGGTGAAGGGAGCGGGTTTTTCGGGGACAGGAAGGTTGCAATTAGGTCTAAGATGCTAGTTTCCTAGAATTGGGGGTGGAGAAGGGGGCAGTGAGAAGAACAAGACAAGAGTTTCCTAGAATCTTCTGCAACAGTTACCAGGATTCTCTAGAGGGATCAATAAGAATGGCCAGTTAGCCACAATTGTGGCAGGGGTTAGGGGAAGGTGATGGAAACGGACAGCTACCCAGAATTCTCTGGGGGGAACCAGAGAAATTGGTTACCCAGAATTCTTCCCCGGTGACGGGGAGGGGAGGGATGAGGACGAGGGTCAGATGTGTTACTGGGGTGCTTACGGGGAATGGGTCATTACCAAGATTTCTCCATGGCGGATATTTTGGAGCGCGTGGAATTAAAATGAGTAGGGGGAGAGCAAGCGCCGTCAACTCCGCGGGAAATTCCAGTTTCCCCAGTTCTACCCCGCGCCTCTAACTCAACCAAACCTACTGCGGGACGGGTAGCAGACTTGCCAATTGTCGCTTCCAATCAGGAAGGGTTTGGGGGCATTTAAACCAATCAGAAGGAGCAAGGTACAGACGGCTTCCGGAAGAAGGCGCGTGACGCCTGGGCTGGCAAAAATAGGGTTACGGGCCGCCGACGGGGACAAATTGAGACGTATGCGTGCCGGCTTCGTAATGCTGAAAAGTAAACTTTTGACGTTTAAACCTTTTTGAACAAATCGAACCCCAGACTTGGAAACTGAACTTCTAGGTTCTCGGTAACTTTAGAAACTAGATTGAGGGGCACGCAGGAGAAAGCGCTGGGAATCCGCTGCTGGGTATTCCCAGCCTCGCCTAGTCCACACCCTCTCCTGTGGCTCTCCTGTGAGCTCGCCACATATGACCCTGTGCCCCCGAAACTAGAGGGCATTTCCTATGATTTCTAGATACAGGAGAGAATAAGGAAGCAGGAGCCCAACTTCTGACTCTGTCCAAGTGGCCACATTTTCTACAGTTCTAAAGACATCCAACTGAAATTCCCATCAGTGTTGTTCCCTCCCCAGAGCCGCCCCCCTTCCCCCGTTAATATTCCCAGGGAACAAGAACCTCTCAACTATCAAATTCCCCTTGTCAGTGGAGCTGGACGTTTATCTCTCAGAGGGGGATGAATACAGCTAATCGGGCAAATTGGGACTTTGGTAAGGGGTATGCCACTTACGGTTACTCTGGATTCCCCCCCACTCCCGGACCTACTACAGAGAATTAAACCCAGGGCCTTTGCACGGACCTACTTCCCCAGGCCCCTTATAAGGGATTCATGGGGCCCAACTGTGAGTTTGAACAGTTTGGATTGGGGCCAGGCTCTGCGATGTCTTGGGGTACCTTAGCTCAGCTGGCATTACTGTTTCTAAAGGCCACTTATAGGAACTCCCTTCAAAAAAATTCTTCAGAGGTTGTTCGTTTGCAGTGCTGGGAACTGAACTCAGAGCCTTTGCACTGAGCTACATCCCCAGCCCTTTTTCAGTGTTTTTAGACAGAGTCTGGGTAAACTGCCAAATATCCCAGACTAGGGCTAAACTCGTGATCCTTGTGCCTCAGCCTCCCAGAGTGCTGGTGATTACCTGAGCAAGCCATCATGCCCAACTGAGGATGTGGCTTTAAAGTGCTTACCTAGCATAAGAGATGCACTGTATTCCATCTCCAACACTACCAAAAATAAAAAGCAATTAAAGCATTTCTTTCAAGAAAGGGTAGGAGACTTTTATAAAAGGAACCAAGGACTGGGAATGTGAGTTCAAAGATAGAGTAATTGCATAGCATACACAAGGCCTTGGGTTTAATCTTCAGTGCACACACGAATGCACACATACACACACACACACACTCACACACACACTCAGGAACTTAGATTTCCAGGACTTTAAGGGATCCTCGACCCCCAGTTACTAAACCAAGAGAAAAGCACCATAAGCCAAAGACTCTCAAGCAGATCTGACTTCACAGGTAAAATCTCACAAAAAAGTTGGTGCTGAAGACCTAAATAGAGTTAGGCGTGGTGGTGCACACCTGTAATCCCAGCACTCAGGAGACTGACGCAGAAGGGTCATTGCAAATTTGAGACCATCCTGGGCTACAAAGTGAGCTCAAGACCAGCCTGAACTACATGGCAAGACCCTGTCTAAAAAGACATAAATAAATAAATACTTTATCACCTCGCAGTATCCAGTATAGTGCAATCATTAAGAATGCAGCGTGCTAGCCGAGTATGGTGGCATAATTTTAGCAGTGGGGAGGCTGAAGCAGGAGGACTACCATGAGTTGAGGCTGGCCTAAGCTACATAGGGAGACCCTGTCTCAAAAACAAGCAAACAAAACAGTGGCACAGTGGATAATATGTCTAGACTACGTATGGATCAAAAGATTCAAAAAACAAAAATAAATAAATAGAAAGAATGAGGCTCTCACTGGATGTGGTGGCATACACCTCTCTGATCTCAGTACTTTGGGAGACTAAGACAAGAGGATCTCAAATTCAAGCCTAGCAGGACAATTTAGCAATTTAAGTGAGACCCTGTCTCAAAACAAAAATGGAAAGGGCTGGGGATATAGCTCAGTGCAAAAGCCCTGGGTTGTATATGTGTACCAATGTTCACAGCACCACAACTTGTCACTAGATCTTGGAAACAACCTAAATGCCCATCAACTGAGGAATGGATAAAAAAAGATGTGGTATGTATATACAATAGAGTACTACTCAGCCATAAAGAAGCACAAACTTGAGACTTTTATAGGTAAATGGATGCAATTTGAGCCCATACTCATAAATGAAATAAATCAGACATGCATGTGTATCATATTGTTTCACTAGTGTGAGAAGCTGAAAGAAATAATATATTTGTATGTAGATAGATAGATAGATAGATAGGTACTATAGTCCAGATAGTTATACAATTGATTTCTCTGAGTTCACTGAAGAGAAAGGTTTGTGCTGGTACTGTTTGACAATTGGATGCAGATGTGCTCTGGGTGACTGATGTGGGGATGGCAATGCACAATGTATGTACCATTGTTGTCCCCTGATTATTGTGTTTTGAAATTTTCTTTTTTTTTTCTTTTTGAAATAAAATGGATTTGGAGGAAAAAAAGGCCTGGGTTGAATTCCCAGTATGCTTATTTAAAAAAAAAAAAGGAAAAAAAGAATGCAGGATTAGTGAGGTAGGAAGATAATGAGTTCAAGTCCAGCTTGGACTACACAGTGAGATCTTGTCTCCAAAAACAGAAAGAAAAAGTGTACATCTTTTTTGTTTGTTTGTTTTGAGACAGAGTTTCACTATGTAGTTCTGGCTCACCTTGAACTCACTATGACTATGTAGCCCAGGCAGGGCTCCAAGTTGAGGCAATCTTCCTTCCTCGGCCTCCTGAATAGTGGAAATAGAAACATATGCCACCATGCCTAGCTAAAATACAAGCTCTGAAGCCAGATTATCTTTGCAGCAATTCTACCAACTTTGTAGCTTTGTTTTTGTTTTGTTTTGTTGTTTTTTGAGGTAAGGTCTTGCTTTGTAGTTCAGGCTGGCCTTGAGCTCACTGTGTAGCCCAGGCTGGCCTGGAACTTGTGGTTATCCTCCTGCCTCAGCCTCCCAAGTGCTGGTATTACAGATGTGTGCCACCACACCCAGAAATGTTGTAGCTTTGTGATCACTGGCAAGTTAACTTATCTCTGCACCTCAGATTCCTCATCTGTAATATGAGGATAATAATAGTATCTACCTTATAGGATTGTTGTGAGAATTAAATAGGCTAATATATGTAAAATGCTTAGAGAGTACTTGGCATAAAGTGAAAATTGGATATATATTGGCCATCTTTAATAAGCACCTGGGGGAACTTCAGCAGGATTTGGAGTCTGTGCATCCAACTGGAAGGCCTGTCCAGGAGTGTCTGGTGAATTATTTGCATAACGGTTGAAGCCCAGATGACGTCAAGGGCTTCTTGGAGCTCCAGGGCAGAGGTCTCTTTGGAAGTAGTTCCTGCTGCACAACAGTCCCACAGTTGCCCCACTAACCCTGCTTCCTACCCAACCGCTGCAGCACCAGGAAGTGAAACAGAAGCCAGAGCCCTGTGCCTCCAACACCGGTCTCATCCCAGTCCCCAGGGCTCCACTTCCTTCTCCTTTTCAGAGTTCATCTCCAGTTTTTTAGGGCACCCCAAATGGGGACCAGAGCTGGGAAGATCATAGGAGACACTATACAAAGTAAGAGTAACTCTCCTATGCCCTCTTTCTAACTTCCTTATTCCACTTATGTATACCCTGTGTAGGGAAAAGCAAACCATTTTCCCCCAAAAAAGATATTGCTCTGGTGGTGGCAATGTTTCACCTAATGGGTGAATTTACCACAGAGTCAAAATATTCAAACTAGAAATTTTATTGGGCAATAGCTCTAAGGGAAGGGAGACCTCCACTAAGGGCAAGTTTCTAAGAAGAAAAGAGTCAACTTGTTGGGAAGGCTTTGAGAGCTAGTTGCGTGGTCACCCATGGCTCATTCTGACGTCCAAATTGTTTTGGGACCCTCCACTGGGGTTGGGGCAGCCCCAACGTCAGACCACCCTCCACTCCCACGCCCAACCTCACACTCAGTTGTTTCACTGGATGTTGCATCAGGGAGGGTGATGAAATCAACGTCAGTGGATTTTACCCATGGATGCAACAGGCTGCAGGAACAGCCAGAGTCACTCTCAGCAGCATCTTCTACAACCAAGAACTAGGATAAGGAAGGCATGGGACAGGGGCTAGGGGCTTGCACTAGAACCCTGGAAAAATGCCACAGAGCCTGTGAAACCTCAGGACATTAAGTGGGTTGAAAAAATCAGGTGGTTTTTAACCTCTCCCCAGTGTTCACCACAGTGAGGCCTGAAGTAGAGCAGATGTGATACCTTCAACTGCATTCATATGGCTTCCTAGTCAACAAAGTGCCTTCCCATCCATCCTCTTCCTTGAAGCCAGGACCACCAGTGAAAGGAACAGTTTCCAGTGGAGAAAAAGAAACCCCTCATTCTTAGATAGTGGGCATCAGGTAGGAACCAAACTTCATCCCATCTGCCCTTATCATCCTTCTAGGAGATGAGCAGTGCTTCTGTTTTGGTTTTTTCTCAAGCAAGAGGAAGTGAGGAAATTAGGTTTGGGGTGGGGTAGGAGTAAAGCTTTGGGAAGCAAAAAGATTAGAGACAGATTAATCAGGAAGGAACTTGAGGCCAGATTAATTTAAATGTTTGTTACTTCCCCCACCCCTCTATGGCCATTTCGATTCTTGGAGAGCATTACATATGTGTGTCCCATCCTAGGCCTCTAGCCACAGCAACCTTACTACTCATTTCCCCTGGAACAGAGGATGCATACCTGGGCTCTCCACTGAGGGAGATGATGCAGGGAGGGAAATCCCACCTGCTGTGAGTCACCTGCTGCTGTAAAGGGCGGGTCTTGCACTGGAGAGACCTTAAAAAGACTCAGAGACAAAGGGAGAAAAACAAAGGGAACCAGCTCAGAAACTCTGTGAACCAGAAACAGACACAGAACAGAAGAGAATTAGGCTCAGAGCAAGGGGAAGTGGGCAGAGATTCCACCAGGACTGGTGCAAGACACTGAGCCAGCCAGATTTGAGAAGCAGGTGATAAGATGCTGGGAACCACAGCTGTGATGCTGCTACTGCTGCTCCCCTGGACTGCACAGGCCCGGGCAGTCTCTGGGAGCAGCAGCCCCGCTTGGACCCAGTGCCAGCAGCTGTCACAGAAGCTCTGCACCTTGGCTTGGAGTGCACATCCATCAGTAGGACATGTGGTGAGTGCCTAACCCTGGGACCAGACAGTGCGAACCTCTCCAGACCTTCAGAGGCTGCAGTTGGGTGGAATCTGTGGCACTGGCTGGAGGCTGGAGGGGTGAAGGGCATCAGGGAGTGAGAGACAGGAGCCTAGGGTTCTGGGAGAACACGAGCCTCAGGGTCTGATGGGCTTCATACTTGTGAGCTTGGGATGTTTCAGTGCTAGAGCACTTGCCTAACATGCATGAGCCTCTGGGTTCCATCCCCAGCACAAAAAACAAACAAAACAAAACAAAACTTCATTCGCATTTCCTTCATTCCAGGAGCCACCAAGAGAAGAGGGAGATGAAGAGACTACAGATGATGTCCCCCGTATCCAGTGTGGGGATGGCTGTGATCCACAAGGACTCAAGGACAACAGTCAGGTATCACTAATATGAAGCTGAGCCATGAGGCACAGGGGACCGGGAACACAAGTGGGCACAGAAGTGAACTACAGGTTGTGTCTGAGAATGGTAAAGAATTGGGTTGATCTGTGGTGAATGAAGAAGTGTATTCATCTGCTTTCGTTGCTTCTTTCCTTCCCAGTTCTGTTTGCGGAGGATCTACCAGGGTCTAGTTTTTTACCAGAAGCTGCTGGGTTCAGACATTTTCACAGGGGAGCCTTCACTACTCCCTGATGGGCCTGTGGGCCAGCTTCATGCCTCCCTGCTGGGGCTCAGCCAACTGCTGCAGGTAGGAGCCAGGGCCCAGAGGGCAGGGGCCTGCAGGGGTTGGGGTAGACCCTTTCTGACAGTGCTGTTTCCTTTCAGCCTGAGGGTCACCAGTGGGAGCCTCAGACTCCCAGCCTCGGTTCCAGCCAGCCATGGCAGCGCCTCCTTCTGCGAATCAAGATCCTTCGCAGCCTCCAGGCCTTTGTGGCTGTAGCTGCCCGTGTTTTTAGCCATGGAGCAGCAACCCTGAGCCCCTAACGCCATGGCTCAGCAATGGCAAGACAAATCGATAGCCCAGGCACTTGAGAGCCAGAAAGTGAGTTAGTCCGTTAATTCTAATGAAATTTGCTTGTTTAAAAAAACCAATATGGTGCTCACTTTGGCAACACATGTTAAACTTGGAATGATGCAGAGATTAGCATGACCCCACACGAGGATGACGTGCAAATTCATGAAGAGTTCCATATTTTTTTAAAAAAAATTACCAATACTGACTTATGATGCTGACCTGTGACAAAGCTGTGTATTTATTAGACGGGAAGGGAAATTTTGGTATTATTTATCTTCACAGAAGTAGTTTGGGGAGGATTATTTATTATATTTATGAAGAATTATGTTATTTTTTTCCAATAAACTTATTTATGTGGCTCTCTGAGTCTAATGTCTGGCTTGGTTGGAAAAACAAAGAAGGAAAAGTAGACTCAAGGGATTACAAAACACATTCATTCTCTTAAAGGGCTATCACGGGAAGTGATATTCTTTCATGACTCCCTGGAATATTATTCCAGCACCTGGGAGGCTGAGGCAGGAGGAGTGCCGTGAGTTTGAGTCCCACCTGGGCTACATAGTGAGTTCAATACCAGCCTGAACTATGCAGTGAGAGATTATCTCAAAAACCAAAAAAAAAAAAATACTGGGTCTTTTTTTAGTATCAACATGGATAGTTGAACAAAATGGAATTACAAGGGGTTGTGATTAGGAAATGGCAGCACACCTGGGGGGTCACTTGCTTCCTCACCCACAGCTTCTTTCCTTGTTTTCTTGCCCAAGAATATAGCCAAAGACAGGATCAAAGTCACAGCTGAGTTTTGAGCAGAAAGGGCAGTCCAGGAAGATGAAGAGAAATCCCCTAAACCACTGGGGTTCTCTCTGAAGCCTGGAGTCTGGAAGCCTGGTGTGGCAGCATACACATATAATCCTGGCACTCAGGAGGTTGACGTAGTAGGGTCAGTGTAAATGGGGAGGCCAGCCTGAACTACATGAGATGGTCTCAAAAAAAAAAAAAAAAAAATTCTTTGAAAAGAGGAAAGAGGGTAGTGATTATCTCCCTTGCTTTTCTCCATAGTCCCTGCATTAAAAGAACGAGTGGAGTCAGATTTGGGTTTATGTCACGGCACTGCCACCAACCACTTGAATGACAGTGGGACAGTGATACACAACCACTCACGCTCACCCAAAAGAGTCTGAGGGGCAGGAAGGGCTGCTCCAAGCGGGAAGAAAGAAGAAACATAACAGCAGCAACATCCTGGGGTGAATGAGACAGGCACCATTTGCCAGCCTTGCTCCTATATGCTGAAGTCCTTAAGGATTTTATTTATCTATTTTCTGGACTGAGAATCAAAGTCAGGAACTTGTGCTTGCCAGGCAAGGCACTTGTGCCACTGAGCTATATCCCCAGCCCAAGGACTTTTAATTTTTGTGAGCAGAGAAGTAAAGATCTGCAATGAGGCACTTCTACATCAGGACAAAGTTTATTAGGTACTTTTGCTCAGGAAGGGCCCTTTCACATCAGGATGATTCACTGACATTCCAGGAAGGAAAACCACCAATGTGCAGGGTTTTGCCTTCATTTATATTTCAAGTTATACCAGAAGCCATCTTGGAGAAATGGCAGTTGGCCCTGGGGTTGCCCGGGAAGGACTATAGTGAGCACCTCCAGGGTTCTACGATCAACCTTCAAGGTTCTAAATCTCAGGAACTTGGTCTCTTCCCAGGTCCATACTCAAGAAACAGAAATCCTCCCTTCAGGTAAACCATATATTTATAAAAGAAGGGATGATAACTTAATAGAAAAATAGCTAAGACTGGGTGCTTTTCCTCTGTAAAAACACCACATTCTATTCAATATTGCAAAAAAGCAATCCCCAAATTCCCAGCAAACCTACTCTATCCCAGCCTTTGGGAGTGATTTTTGTCTTAAGCACTAGGCAAGTGGAGCCTTGGCAGCCTAAAGTACTGTGTGAAGTTTTTCAGGCATGTTAGACTGGTGGAATCATTTTACGGGGGAGGAATGGATGTGAGCAGCCTAGGAGGTAAAGAAGAACAGGAGACTGGTAAGAAGAGGTGGTCTCCCTCCTATAGCCTTTCTCAGAGTGGAGCTTCACATGGTGGGCTGAGGCAGGAAGCTCTCAGCCCCTGCTGAAAAGAGAAACTTAGGACTGGAGTCAGAAGTAAAGGGAAGAAAAGGAAAAGGTTGTCCTAGACATGATGGAACCAGACAAGAGAAATGAAGGGCTAGAAGTATAGCTCAGTAGTAGACCACTTGCCTAACATGCATGAGGGCCTGGGATCAATAAAACCTAAAACAGAAAAGGGGTGGTAGTGGAATTCTATCATGTATCTGTGCCTCCCATCAAGGCCTAATGCTAGCGTGCATCATGTAGCTGTGCAAACTGTTAAAATGCTGATATCCTTTCATACTGGAGAGAAGCCCTTGACCTGGGTCATCCAAGTACTGCCCAACTGTCCTGGCCTCCCCTTAGGACCCCCATACCACCCAGCACAGTAGGCAGCTTCTCAGATCCTTTTAGAACTGTGGCCAGCACGTGTTCTGATTCATTGGTGCCCCTCCCATACCCAAGTTATGCTTTCACCTCTCCCCAAACTCCAGGTTAAAATGCCTGATTTCTCAGCCTTGGAAAGCGATATGATGTGGGGGGCAGGAAAGACAAAAGATACAAAGAACAGAGGAAATGTAGCTTGAATCCTAGCAGTCAGGATTCAAGGGTCCATCTGTGCAGAAATGGCTGGGGCAGGAGACGTAAGGCTCATCCACGATGATCTGGCCAGCCATTAGTGGGTCCCCATTCGGCATGATATCTTCAATATTCACACAGTTCCTGAAGACTAGGTAATTGGAAGAGCGAAGTCAGACCCTGATCTTACTTGGGAGGCCCCAACCCACCAGGGAAAGTGAGGGAGCATGGCAAGAAAGATCTGGACGGGGCCTGTGGGCAGGGGACTTGGACAAGGCAGGAACAGAGTAGGTGGGGGAGGCACGAGCATTTCCTAATCACAGGAATCACCAGGAAATGAGCCTCTCTCCAGTGAGGATCCTGGCGCTCATCCTCTTCTGTAATAGGGGAGGAAGAACAGGGAGAAAAGGGACGTGTTGTCCCCTCTCCCTTTGACCCATCTTGTCACTTACTTTCCATGTCTATAGTGCTCAACTGTTGCAGGTCATAAGGCAAATCTGAATCTGGCGCTGGCTGTGATGTTATAAAGACAGAGGGCTCCAGTACGGGCTGCAGTACGGGCTTCAGGTCCAGCCCTGGCTCCAGAGTGGGATCCATCGCAGGATCCATCGCAGGCTCCAGCGCAGACCCCAGATCCAGCTTTGTCTCCAGCAGTGGCTCTAACTCCAGGCCTATCCCCGGCTCTAGCTTTGACATCAGCCTTTGCTCCAGCTCCAAGGACTCCAGTTCTGGCTCCTCTTTAAGCTCCAGAGGTTGCTGCAGCTCATCCACCTGCCTAGATACCCCAAGACAGACCCCCCAAAACACAAAACAAAACAAAACAAAACAAAAAAACAACCTGGCTCAGTGGTTTAGGTGAAGTGGAACATGGGCTTTGGAATTAGGCTTGTTAAAGAGTTTTAATCTTATCATTTACTAGCTGAGTGACCTTAAGTAAGGTACTTAACCTTTCTTTTTCTTGTTCTGTTTTGGCCTTTTGGAGACAGAGTTTTACTATGCAGTTCCACACCTGGCTTACTTAACCTTTCTGAGCCTCAGATTTATCTCATCTGTAAATATGAGCAACAATATATAATAATTATTTGTTTATTTTAATAATAATTCTTAAGGGGCAGGAGAATGGTTAAAAGTAGGGCTTTGGATATTACCCAAAGTTACTTACATATTAATACAATCACCATAAAAATACCAAAGAACTTCTCTCCAGAAATACTTTTTTTTTTTTTTTTTTTGGCAGCACCGGGGATTGAACTCACAACCTCGCGCCTGCCAGGGCAGGCGCTTAAGGCACTGAGCCAAACTCCCGGCCCTGGTTTTTTGAGGCAGGGTCGCACTATGTAGCTCAGGCCGGCCTTACGTTCACGTTGTAGCCCAAGCCGGCCTCGAACTCACAATGCTCCGCCTACCTCAGCCTCCCGAGTGCTGGGATTAAAGGCGTGTGCCACCACGCCCGGCTCAGAAATACTTTTCAAGAGCCCTAAAATACAACTGGGCATGGTAGTACATGCTTTAATTCCAGTACTCAGGAGGCTGAGGCAGGAGGATCACTGTGAGTTCAAGGCCAGTCTGGGTTACCTAGTAAGTTCAAGGCCAAGCTGAACCACATAGTTAAGAACCTGTCTCAAAAACAAACAAACAAACAAACATCCTAAAATTCACATGGAAACACAAAAGACACAGAATAGGCAAAGCAATCTTGAACAAAAAGAACAAAGCTGAAGGGATCACAATACCAGTCTTTCCAACATGCTACAAAGGTACAATAAGCAAAACAGCGTAGTACTGGCATAAAAACAGACACATAGACCCCAAACAGCACAGAAGACAGACCCAGAAATAAACCCACAATTTTACTGTTAGCTTATTTTTGACAAAAGTGCCAAAAATCAAAGAGTATCCTCCTCAATAAAGTATGCTAGGGAAACTGGATATCCATTTGTAGAAGAACAAACCTGGATCCTTATCTCTCACCCTATACAAAACCAACCTAAAAGAACAAGGCATGGTGGTGCACAACTCTAATCCCAGCACTTGGGAGGCTGAGGCAGGAGGACTGTGGAGAGTTCAAGGCCAACTTGAACTATAATAGTGAGACCCTGTCTCAAAACAAAACAAAACACACACACACACACACACATGAAAAAACAAAACAAAACAAAACAAAACAAAAAAACCCTACAATGGATCAAAGTAAAAGTAAGTAAAAGTAAGACTTAAAACTATGACTGTCTAGAAGAAAATAAAGCCAGGTGTGGTGGCATATGCTGGAGGCTGAGGCAGGAAGATCACCATGAGTTCAAGACCAGGCTGAGCTACACAGTGAGTTCAAAGCAAGCCTGGACCACACAGCACCCTGTCTCAAAACAAAACAAATACAAAACAGAAGAAAACACAGGGGAAACACTTCAAGACACTGGAAAAGGTAATAAGTTTTTGATAAGCCCTAAAAGCATAGGCAATAAACGCAAGAATAGACAAATGGAATTGTAGCAAACTAAGAAGGCTCTGCACAGCAAAAAACACAATCAACCAAGCTGGCAGAGGGGCTGGGGATACAGCTCAGCAGCATATCGCTTGCCTGGCAAGCACAGGGTCCTGAGTTCAATTTCTGGTACCACCAAAACAAACAACAACAACAATAACAAAAAAGCTGGCAGACCACCAGAAAAATGTGAGAAAATACTTACAAACTAATTATCTAATAGTGGATTGATATCCAGGATATATAAAGAAAGTAAAAAACTCAATAACAAAAATAACAGTAAGTAGCCCAAATAAAAAATGAGTATGGACATTTCTTAAAAGACAGTATACAGGGACCAGGATTTAGCTCAGTGGCACTAGCACCTGCCTGGCAAGTGCAAGGTCATGAGTTCAATCCCTTGTACCAAAAAAAAAAAAAAAAAAAAAAAAAGGACAGTACACAAATGACCAAAAAGAGCCGGGCACGGAGGCGCATGCTTTTAATCCCAGCACTCAGGAGGCTGAGGTAGGTGGAGCGTTGTGAGTTCAAGGCCAGCTTGGGCTACAACGTGAGCGCAAGGCCAGTCTGAGCTACATAGTGAGACCCTGCCTCAAAAACACTAGGGTCAGAAGTTTGGCTCAGCGGCTTAAGCACCTGCATGGCAACGATGAGGTTGTGAGTTTGACCCCGGTGCCACACACACAAAAAAAAAAAACCACCCAAAAACACAAGACCAAAAAGTACATGAAAAAAATGCTCAATATCATTAATCATCAGAGAAAAATCAAAACCACAATGAAATCTCACTTCAGTTAGAACAGCTACAATAGCCGGGCGTGGTGGCGCACGCCTTTAATCCCAGCACTCGGGAGGCTGAGGTAGGCGGAGCGTTGTGAGTTTGAGGCCGGCTTGGGCTACAACGCTAGCGTAAGGCTGGCCTGAGCTACATAGTGCGACCCTGCCTCAAAAAATCAGGGCTGGGAGTTTGGCTCAGTGCCTTAAGTGCCTGCCCTGGCAAGCGCGAGGTTGTGAGTTCAATCCCCGGTGCCGCAAAAACAACAAACAAACAAACAAAAAAAGAACAGCTACAATAATAAAAAAAGAATACTAAAGCCGGGCGTGGTGGTGCACGCCTCTAATCCCAGCACTCGGGAGGCTGAGGTAGGAGAAGCATTGTGAGTTTGAGGCCGGCTTGGGCTACAACATGAGTGTAAGGCCAGCCTGAACTACACAGTGTGACCCTGCCTCAAAAAAAATAGGGCCAAGAGTTTGGCTCAGTGGCTTAAGTGTCTGCTTGGCAGGAATGAGGTTGTGAGTTCAATCCCTGGTACCAACAAAACAAAAACAACAAAAAAAAAACTAACACACGCTGGTGAGGCTGCTGAGAAAGGGGAACTCTTACACTGTTGGTGGGAATGTAAGTTAGTGATCACTAATGACTCGCCACCCTGAGACACTATGGAGGGTCCTCAGAAAACTAAAAAAAGAACTACCATGTGATTGAGCTATCTACTAGCTATACATAAAAAGGAAATGAAATCAGTGTGTCAAAAATATTCCTTCAGCCAGGTATGGTGGCCTGCACCTGTAATTCCAGCACCCTGGAGGTTGAGGCAGGAGCCCTGGGCAACTTAGCAAGTTCCCATCTTAACAAAGAAAAAACAAAGGACTAGAGTTGTAGCTCAGTGTGGAGGGCCTGGATCAACCCCCAGTTCCAAAATATGTGTGTGAAAACACATTTTATGTCTACCTATGTGGATATATATGTATTTACATTCACATGTTTATTGCAATACTATTCACAAAAGCAAAGTATGGGACCAGCAAGGCATGGTGGCACATGTCTATAATTACAGCACTCAGGAGGCCGAACCAGGATGATCACAGTGATTTTGAGACCAACCTGAACTAGTCTGTCTTGAAAAAGCTTAAAAAAACAAAATAAAGATATGGAATCAGCTGAGAGTCTATCAACTGATGATTAAATAAAATACTCAACTGAATATTATTCAGCCATAAAAAATAAAATTCTGTCATTGTTGGCAACATAGATGGAACTGGAGGACATTATGAGAGGTGAAGTAAGTCAGACAGACAGACCAATACCATGCCACATATACTAATTTACATGTGGAAATTAAAAAAATAGTTGACATAAAAGACAACCCCCCCAAAAAAAACAAGAAATAAAACCATGCTTAGTATTAGACAGATGCCAAGACATGGTGGCACATCCCTGTAATCCCAACACTCAGGAGGCTGAGACAGGAGTACTCAGATGAGTTCAAAGACAGCATGGGCTACATAGTGAGTTCAAGGCCAGCCTGAACTACATACCAAGACCTTGTCTCAAAACAACAAAACAAAAGAAAAACACTTTTAGAAAATCTAGTGCTAGCCGGGCGTGGTGGTGGGGGAGGCTGAGGTAGGTGGAGCATTGTGAGTTTGAGGCCTGCTTGGGCTACAACACAAGCTGGCCTGAGCTATACATAGTGCGACCCTGCCTCAAAAAACCAGGGCTGGGAGTTTGGCTCAGTGGCTTAAGCGCCTGCCCTGGCAGGTGTGAGGCTGTGACTTCGATCCCTGGTGCTGCAAAAAAAAAAAAAAAAAAGAAAATCTAGTGCCACACTTGGCATCAGATAGGTACCCATTAATACCATCATCAACCTAAGGATGGCAGCTGAAAAACAGAGAAAGAATAGAGACCAGAAGGATGAGAAGAGCCAGAGGCTCAGAGAGCGAGAGTCAGGAGTGAGGGTTGGTGGGATTCAGTGGCAAATTAGAGCCACTAAATCAGTCAAAAAGGATTCAAGAGAAAGACTTCATATCTCACCTGTTAGAGACCATAATGAGCTTACGTTTCAGGTATTTCCTCTGTTCCTCAAGATTAACTGTGGGGACACAGCAGGTGGGGAGAGGTGGTCAGTGTGTTGGGCCCTAAGCTCAGGGTTCCCCTAATGGAACCGATCCTGACAGCTAGTATCTCTTTGCTAACTAGCACAGCCTGTGGACAAACGCCATAACTACTCTGGCTACTGGCCTTCCCACGTTTGAAAGGAATGCGCTGGACTTAAGTGTGTCAGAGGACCCCTGCACTCAATCTGGCCATCAAGTACAACAGCGATGCCCACCTTTTTCCTGGTAGTAGCAGCCAAAAGCCTCATCGCGGGGGATTCGGGGATAGAGGAAGCGCAGCGGGTTCTCAGGTATGTTCTCCTCGGTGAGCAGCTGGTAATGGCGGATGATTTCGGTCAGCGGGAGGGACTGCAGCACCTCCTTCGTGTAGGGCTGCACAGCGTAGATGACCACCTTATCTGGAGAGCGGATGCAGGAATGGGTAAGCTAAAGACAAGAGGCTGTTCTGGGGGTTTCTTGCCCTGGCTCCCAACCCCAAAGCAGATGCGAGATTCAGGACAGAGGCTGGGAAGCCAAGGGTGGGCAGCAGGTGACCTAGGCAGTGAGCAGAGGCTGTGGGGATGGCAGGGCGGAGCAGCTAACCATCGTCCTGGTGCTCCACCCAGGAGCAGGTAATTCCCCCTTCTGAAGATTCACTGAAGCGCAGCAGAAATGTGCCAGACATGGTCCTCTTCAGCAACCGGCGCTCCTGCTTCCGGCTCACAAAGCCCATGATGCGCCTGGAGCACAAGGAGTAGCCCAGAGGTTCTATGGAGCCCTTCGTGCGGGAGTCAGCTCTGGCTTTTGGCCCTGGCTCTGTCCCTTGTGAACTTTTTCATTTCAGTCATTTCCCTTTAGTGGTTAAACGCCTCCTCACCCCATCCAGGGTTTTGAAAATAAATGAGGATTCAGGGAGATCACAGATAAAAAGCACTTCATAAAAGCCAGATAATGTCATGGTCTTAACATCACACAGGCTTGGGTTTGAATCCCAACTCTGTCTTTGGGGTAAGCTCTTTTTTTTTTTTTTTTTTTTTCTTTTTTGTGGCACCGGGGATCAAACTCACAACCTCACACCTGCCAGGGCAGGCACTTAAGCCATTGAGCCAAACTCCCAGCCCTGGTTTTTTGAGGCAGGGTCGCACTATGTAGCTCAGGCCGGCCTAGCGTTCGAGTTGTAGCCCAAGCTGGCCTCAAACTCACAACGCTCCTCCTACCTCAGCCTCCCGAGTGCTGGGATTAAAGGCGTGCGCCACCACACCCGGCTTGGGGTAAGTTCTTTTTTTTTTTTTGCGGCACCAGGGATCGAACTCACAGCCTCATGCCTGCCAGGGCAGGTGCTTAAGCCACTGAGCCAAACTCCTGGCCCTGGTTTTTTTGAGGCAGGGTCACACTGTGTAGCTCAGGCCGGCCTTGCGCTTGCATTGTAGCCCAAGCTGGCCTCGAACTCACAACGCTCCACCTACTTCAGCCTCCCGAGTGCTGGGATTAAAGGTGTGCGCCACCACGCCCGGTGGGGTAAATTCTTTAACTGTCCTAAAATTTAGTTTCCTCACTTTGAGATAAAGGTGGACCACTCAGTGTGGTCACAAGGATTGAATGAGAGAGTTCAG
>RJWM01027331.1:0-26923 GCA_004363535.1 Dasyprocta punctata
GGGAGGGAGGGAGTCGGCGGAGAGACAGAGAAGGAAGGAGGAGTGAGGAGGTGCCGGGATGTAGCTCAGTGGGAAGAGGGGGTTCTGACAGAGCAGGGAAGAGGTCAGGACTTTGAGAACCCAGGGGTGCAAGCGTAGCCAGGTGGAAAGCAGAGGGCCCAGCGAAAGGAGGGAGTCGGTGGGAGGGAGGAGGCTGGTGTGTGGGGGTGTCGAGGCAGGAGGGAGAATAAGCCCTACCTGAGCGACACAGCACCGGACACGGACACGAATAGGAGTCTGAGGCCAGCCTGGGCAACATGGCCAATGCCTATCTTGAAGCCAGGTGCTGATCCCAGAGGGGCTGAGTCAGTCGCCACCCTGCGCTAGGGCAGGCGCTGTGAGGGCAGGCGAACCCCACTTCAAGGGTAGAAACGACCTATCTGTGGCACTGTTTCCTCGTTGCTGGGGCAGGAGCAGGGTGAGAAGATAAACTCCAGCAGGTAGGGGTGGGGCTTTAGGAAAGTAGGCCTTACAGCAAGGTGACAAGGATGAAGATAATTTTGCTTCTCAGCTCTTGGGAGTCTTAGAAGCACAAGTATTGCTCCCCCCACCAAAAGGGGATTTAGGTGGTCTACATATAGATTTGTTTTTGTTTTTTTTTTTCAGCACTGGGGATTGAACTCACAACCTTGCGCCTGCCAGGGCAGGCGCTTAAGGCACTGAGCCAAACTCCCAGCCCTGGTTTTTTGAGGCAGGGTCACACTATGTAGCTTAGGTCGGCCTTACGCTCGCATTGCCCAAGCTGGCCTCGAACTCACAACGCTCCGCCTACCTCAGCCTCCAGAGTGCTGGGATTAAAGGCGTGCGCCACCACGCCCGGCATGATTTATTTTTTTGAGAGAGGGTCTCACTACATAGCTCGGGTTGGCCTTGAACTCACAGTGATCCTCTTGCCTCAGCCTCCCAAGTGCTGGGATTACAGGCATGCCCCACCACACCTGGATTGAATATTGATTTTTTAAAAAAATTTTTCATTTTGCCAGGGATTTAGCTCTGTGGCGTAAGCGCCTACCTGACAAGCGCGAGGTTGGGAGTTCAATCTCTGATACCAAAAACAAAACAAAACAAAACAAAACAAAACAAAACAAACTTTTTCATTTTAACAGTTTCAGACTTACAGAAAAGTTGCAAGAATATATATTCTTCAAAGATTCCTTAACGGCTAATTTTGTTTAATCTGTCTTTTTCATTTTCTCTTCCCCACCCCATTCCATCTAAGTGGACAAGAACATCTCTAGCAGCTCCCAGAGTCACCCTATTATGTGTTCAAGATCAAGAAGCACTGATTAGGCTGGGTGTGGTGGCACACGCCTGCGGTTCTCCCAGGCTGGGAGGCGGAGAGGGGAGGACTGCAAGTTTGAGCCCAGTCTGGGCAATGTAGTGATGTAGGGCGATCTTATCTCAAAATAAAAAAAATAAAAACAGCTGGTGATGCAGTGAAATGTGAAGGCTCTGGGTCCAATTCCTAGTACTGTAAAAACAAACACGAAAAGGAGGAGGAGGAGGAGGAGAAGCAGTAACAGGAAGAGGAGAAGCAGCAGCAGCAGCAGCACTAGTTAGTAAAAGAACTTAGAATTAAAAGGTAGAAAATGCCAAGAAGGTTGAGGTAGAACCATCAGGGAATGAAGGTAGTCTGCCCACTTGCTTGACCCAAGGTCTGAGGACAGCACAGCCCAGGCCCTGGCTGGAAGTCCAGGTCTGGAATGGCTTCCTGGAAATGGTAACAGTGCATTGGCCATGACCACTGCGTCACTGCTAATCGCTGGTAACAGTGCATTGGCCATGACCACTGCGTCACTGCTAATCGCTGGCTGAGAGAATGAAGGGTGTGACCTTGGCAGAGCCTGTGTAGTACAGGCCAGCTGGCAGCTCTGGCAAGCGTCGGAGCCTGGCGGGCCAGGTGGGGAAGAGCTGGGCCGTGGTCCTCAAAGCCGGTGGGTCAGCCTGGGACTCGTGAGGAGGGAGGGGGAGGTTGGGAAGGTGCGTGGGGGCGAGGAGTCAGCCCTGCCCTGGTGAGGACCAGCGCGTCCCTCCCAGCCCTCTCCACTGGCCCAATTTGCCTTCTTTCCAGCAGGGTTTATTTTCCCTCAGGACGGGCAGAGCAGAGGATGGGGAGATGAGACAGGTACCTTCTCTAGCACCTCCCCTGGATACAGGGGGAAGGGGTCCTGGGCCAGCCGGATCTCTTGATCACCGTGACGGAGCCGTACTTGCCCTGTGACATCGAGCAGCACAGAGCCCTTGTCATCCCGGCACACAGGGTTGGCCACTACGCAGTAGTGGCGTGGAGGGACAGTCACCATGTACACAGGGGCAAACAGTATCCTGTCCGACAATGAGAAGGAGTAAGAGAACTCAGAAGAGCCAGATCCCCACCCCAAAGGAGGCAGCTAATGCAAGAGAAACTCCCATCACCCCAGTGAGGGCCACCTTGCACGGAACAGGGAGGACGACCATCCTGTCGGTCAGACGAACAGGTATGGAGGGCCCCATACCAACCTCTCATTGTCCTGCCGGATGTAGGTCTTTGGCCCAATTTCCACGCGGGACACATTGCTGTTCTGGTCCAGCACGTGGATATAATGGTACGGGGGGATGCGGATGATGGACTCCCCACTGGCCATGGTGGTTCCTAACCCCTGGGAGGACCTGAGTGCAGGGTGGGGCACAAACAGGTGGCAAGGACATGAAATGAACAAGGGGGCTGAGGGTGAGTCAGGTCCCTCCTTCCCCGTCCCATGGCCCCTGCCCCCTCTCTTCCCACCCAGGACAACAGGCCCATCCAGATCTTGTAGGAGTTGAACCCAGGGGAACAGGGGTCGCTGCCACTTCCTTTCCCTCCCTGCCCTCCTGTGCTGGTGGGGCTTTAGGTCCAAGGCTCCCAGTCTCTGAGCTGCAAGAGGAGATGGTCGAGAGGAGGTCAGACTGCAGAGATGGGCCTTGCCCAGCACTTGGTGGAAATCAGAGGCTCTGCGTAGCTCTCTGGTGCCTCTAGAGGCCGACAACTTTTAATTTCAGAGGATCCGGAGGGCTGGTTGTATACTCAAGGCTTGGTCTATAACCAGTGTGTTAGCAGATGTCTTTCCTTTCTCCTCCCACTTTCTGTGCTTTACACAATCCAAGGGTGAACAGTAAGGACACGGTCCACCATGGAAGGAATCCCTGACCAAACTGATGCTCCCACTGCTCAGCGGGAAGCAGTACTGCAGGCAGCAAGTTATGCGAGGAGCAATGCCCTGCTTCACAAACGGTTTTGTTCGCAAACAATTCGGTTCTCAAACAAGCATTTGACAGAATTTTGTTTCTGTTCATAAACTGCACATGGGGTGACAAACACAAGTGTGGCCATCTTTCCCCCACCACCACCATAAATGCAACCATCTTCCCCAAAATCGTAAAACAAATTACGTTAAGTCTGAGAACGGAGGTAGCACTGGCCCCGTACTTTCCGTCCCAGTTTTCTGCCTCTTGCCTGTGCTCTCCTTTGGTTTCCTGTTGTGGGAAGAGGGAGGCAGGAGCATAGGGGAAAAAGGTAAATGACTTGTGTTGTACCTGCTCTGAATCCTTGGTGGTTTAACCACCCTGTGCTTGGCCTGTTCAGGAATGTCACACACCTTACCTAATGCTCATCCCTCCATCTGGCACTGCTTGGACTTTGAACCCATCCCTTGAGTCAGACCAAGGAAATCAAATTTGCTCAGCAACTCAGAGCCTTGTCCTAAGAGAGATTATGGCCAGGCTTTCCTCTTCTTTATCTTTGAGGGCTAGAGATCGAACGCAGTTAGGGAACACACATAACGTACTAGGCAAGTACTGTACCACTGTGCTACCTCAGCCACTAGACATTTATTTCCTTCCTTCCTTCCTTCCTTCCTTCCTTCCTTCCTTCCTTCCTTCCCTCCTTCCTTCCAATCACCTCGAAATCTTGGCAATCCTGCTTTAACCTTCCAGCTAAGATTAGAGGCATGCACCACCATGCCTGGCTCCCCATCAGACATTTTGGAAGCCACCCTAGAAAGGAGTGGTTCCTCATTCCACTACTCACTGGTCACCCATTTAGGTGAGAAATGGAAGTGATCTGTAAAGGCCGTGGCTTCACACAGGAAAAATAGGCCAAAGTCAGAAAAAAAATCACAGAATCAAGACTAGAGAGGAAGTGTTACTTGACCCATACAACCTATAAAATGTTGTGATGCTTTGTTTTATTTTGTTTTGTTTTGAGAAAGGATCTCTGTAGTTCAGACTCGTCTCAAACTTGTGACAAGCCTCCTGAGTGCTTTTAGAAATCACAAGTTTTCAACCAGGATAGCGGTACACATCTGTAATCCCAGCACTCTGGGAGGCTGAGGTAGGAAGATCATAAGTGCAGGCTCACCCTGGGAAGTTTATCAATTTAGTGTGAACTTGTCTCAAAATAAAAAATAAAAAGGGGTAGCTAAGTGCAGAGGTCCTTGATTCAATCCCCAGGATTGCCAAAAAAGAAATTAAGAGTTTTCACAAGCTCTCAATTCCTGCCCGTCTCAAAGAATGAGGAGAGCAACAACACAACACTGGGCCCATATTCTCAGGTGGCAAAATTACCACAAGCCAAACTGCAGCTGCCCTTTTTAGATTACAGGCAATTAAGTTAGATAAAAATTAATATACAGTCAGAGAACAACTAAGCTCTCAAGGAAGTCAACACAAAAATAAAGACATCAAGCCGGGCATGGTGGCACACGCCTTTAATCCCAGCACTCGGGAGGCTGAGCTAGGCGGAGCGTTGTGAGTTCAAGGCCGGCCTGAGCTACATAGTGCGACCTTGCCTCAAAAAACCAGGGCCAGGAATTTGGCTCAGCAACTTAAGCGCCTGTCTGGCAGGTGCGAGGCTGTGAGTTCAAACCCCGGAAGACATCAGAATTGTGGCTGGAGCCCAAATGCCCATCAACTGGTGAATGGATAAAGATGTGGTTCTTTTGTATAATGGAGTATTACTCTGCCATAAAAAAGGATAAGTTCAAGACATTTCTAGATAAATGGATGTACCCTGAGACCATTCTCTTAAGTGGAATAAAACAGATACACGTGCAAACACTGCACTATTTCTCTGGTGTGAGAAACCAAAAGTGCAAATAAGGACCAAAACGTATAATAGGTATTGTAAAATAGGAAGAAAATGTTCAAATGGGAAGAGGAACAATGGAAGGGTGAGGGGGAAAGAAAAGAAGGGAAAAGTAAAAAGAATGAGAAAAGAAGGAAAAAATGGAAACAAAGCTTTTGTAAATGGGAAAGCGAGGAGGAGGGGTTGAAGTGAAGGTAGGGGAATGCGGACAAAAGAAACAAGTTGTATCATATACAGATACAAAGTCTCTATGAAGAATGTGATCATTATGTATATCTAAAATGTACCAATATCTTTAATCCCAGCACTAGGGAGGCTGAGGTAGGAGGAGCATTGTGAGTTCGAGGCCAGCTTGGGCTACAACACGAGCGCAATGCCGGTCTGAGTTACATAGTGCGACCCTGCCTCAAAAAACCAGGGCTGAGAGTTTGGCTCAGTGGCTTAAGCCTGCCCTGGCAGGTGTGAGGTTGTGAGTTCAATCTCTGGTGCCGCAAAAAAAAAAAAAAAAAAAAGTAAATAAAATAAAATGTACCAATAAAATCTGACTGAAGAAAAAAAACAAAAAAGGAATTGTGGCTGGAGGAGCATCTAATGGCCAGGCCTACACGCCTCCCTGAGGCATAAACAGCGACTTGAGATTGTACTGTAATTAGTGCCATCTGGCCTGGTAAGTCCACCAGGCTTCAGTCTCCCAGAGCGTCTGGGCCCATTCCGTCCCAGAAATGCTTTTGTTCTCTCCATGTACCCTTGCCATGTGGCTTGTTTCCCTATTGGCTCAATATTGGTTAAGTAGCTGTACTTGTAGTCCTATAGGGTGATTGTGGTTTGACCAATGGTATAATTTTGCTGTATAAATTACCCCTACAAAGGGCCTCACCAGTCACCCCATTGGGAGCCCTCCTGCAAATTCAGGAGCTATTCCTCTCTCATTACCAATGAAACTCTTTTTCTTCCTTTGGTTCACGACTTCATTTCTCTGTGTTGTGGGAGCATGAACTCAGCACATCTGACCTCCAGCAGCTGGGAGTTGTATTTCGCCTATACCAAGATGCAAAATAAGCATTTTTGCTGACCATAATCCCCTCTCCTCCCTACCTGGGCCACCGCATGCATCTTCCTGTTTAAATCTTAACTCAGCATCGTCCAACAGGCCTTCCCACGACAATGGGAATATTTTAAGTGTGCTCTACTTCTGGAGTAGCCACCTATGGCTACTGAACACTTGAAATATGGCCAGTGCCTCTGAGAAAATAAGTTTAAATTTTTTAAAAACTATGTGTTTATTATATTTTTAAGACAGGGCTTTCTATGTAGCCCAGGCTAAGCCTGAAATTGTGATCCTCTTGCTGAAGCCTCCCCAGCGAGCTGAGATTATGGGTGTGCACCACCATGCTCAGTGATAAAATAGATTTTTAACATTAATTTGGAAAGATGGGGGTGCAGTTCAGTGGTAGAGAAGGTGCTTAGCACATGTGAGGCCCTAGTTTGATCCCCAGCACTGAAAAAAAAAAAGTTTTTTTTTTTAACTTTTAAAAAGTCAAAAGTGTCTGGTTGATCCCTTGCTGGATGGCAGAGCTCTAAGCAGAGGAGACCCAGATGGCAGGGGGATGCAAAGTTAGCCTACCTGGGCTTACAATACTGATTTACTATTTTATGCTTTGCATGTTTTCTTATTTTCCCTCCTTTTGAAAGTGGTTGCAGCTTTAATGTCTTCCTGATACACCTTCCATATCAGAGGGATGTTACTCTGTCCTATATTCTTTTATCTCATAATTTAGTATGGTATGTGACCTTGATACTTTTTTATGACTCATTTCTGGTTGAAGTTAATTCTCCTAACTTGTAAGAAGGTGGCTTTCCTAGTTCAGAGTTCTCTCTCCTGCTGTTTAAGAACGAGGGGTCCCCTTTCTGGTTTTCTGGCTCTGTCCTCCTGCCCACTCTTACTCCTGCCTTCTCTTTTTTCCCTCGCCCTCTGTTCTGGGAAGCCTACTTCCAGGACTCCACAGGGTTGTAACTGTCTGGATGGTGCCCTCACCCTTATTAGATGGGTGACCCTAGGCAAGTCCCTTGACCTCCCTGGACCTGTTTCTTTGGCTACAAAATGGAGATGGATCAGCTTGGCAGGCAGCACATACCTGTACTTCCAGCACTATGGGAGGCTGAGAGAGTACAATCACAAATTCAAGCCCAGCATGGGTAACTTAAGTGACTTAGCCAGAGCCTGTCTCAAAGCAAAAAGTTTTTAAAAAGGGCTGGAGATGTAGCTCACTGTGAAGGCCCTGGGTTCAATACCTAGTACCATAAAATAAAACTAAATTAAAATAATTTTTTAAAGCAAAGTGCTCAGAAGAGAGCCAGGCTGTTCATGAACTGTGTTTGACTGTACACAGGCTACTGGTAATGCCTGAGGCCCAACTTTTCTATCCAGGGGCAGCACCACTGGCCCCTTGCTGCTTGACCTCCTGGCTTTTGCTTACTGGTCAGGAAGGCAACAAGTCTTGTGTTATGCCAGCTGTGGGGCTACAGGCATAGAAAAGTATGCTCCCCAGAGCCAAGTGAAGCTTTTCCCAGCAGCTCCTCTGCCGGGTTCTCGGCAGGGTAGAAGCCCGGCCAGGAAGCCAGATGGGGCAAGAGGAAAGGCTTGGGCTCCAGGCGGAGGTGTGGGCCAGGCTCTGAGATCCCACAGGGAAGATCGGAACTCCAAAAGGCCATGGGAGGCGGGAAGCAGGCTCTGGAACAGCTCCACTGGCTCCTTCTTGGACAATCTCCTGCTCCCCCATGGCTGAGGCCTCTCCACCATCTGCCACCCCAGCTGGACCCACTCAGGGGGGCTGAGCACCTCCCCCAGCTCAGTGACTCAGCAAGAGTCATCCTTACCACAGGTCATGCTGCGCTTCTGCCCTGGCTTCAGTGCCAGAACCCTGTCTCCACTCCCCGAGCGCCCCCTCACGCACACCTTAAAGCTGTGCCTCCCCCAACCACCTGCCAGATCACTCAGAGCAGGTCTTGCCCGTACACTCCTATTACTGCGTTCGTGACAGACCTCAGGCTTTGGCGGCTCAGCAGCTGATGTGCAGTTAGGGCATTTTGCTTCAAGGCCCTCAAGAGGAAATGGTGAAGGAATATGTCGACCTTCGGAAGGGGATGCCCAACTCTTGGGTCTGGCCCTAGCTCCCCAAACCCACATACTCACCCACCTCCCCTGAATCCCTTCCTGAGATCTAGCCCAGGAGACTCTTGAGGTACCTGCCCAGCCTTGCCTGGTCACAAGGGCCTCAGGTGTCATGAGATTTCTGTAAGAACCACATAGTGAGACCCTGACTCAAAAAAATAAAAACAAAAAGAGAAGCACGGCCAATCTTCACCCAATCTCACACTCATTTTCCACAAACAGTAATGGGGGACAGATAGGGAAAAGACCTAAACATTGGCAGCACACACACTGAGTTTATCCTCCAGTTCAGAGGGGCTCTGAGCTGGGTGGTAGCTTGGTGCTAGTGCTCTCACAGAGCACACCCTGGGTTCCACCTCTAGCGCTATGCAGGGGCTCCTGGTCCAAGTCTCTTAACTCAAAAGTAAAACTTGATTTCAGTCAAAAATTAATAAACTTATAAATCATGAGATTATCTGGGCGTGGTGTCACACGCCTTTAATCCCAGCACTCAGGAGGCTGAGGTAGGAGGAGAATTGTGAGTTTGAGGCCAGCTTGGGCTACAATATGAGTGCAAGGCCGGTTTGAGCTACATAGTGCAACCCTGCCTCAAAAAACTAGGGCTGGGAGTTGGGCTCAGGGGCTTAAGCGCCTGTCTGGCAGGCGTGAGGTTGTGAGTTCGATCCCCGGTGCCACAAAAAAAAAAAAAAAAAAAAAAAATCATGAGATCTTTAGGTTCACCTGTGAGTGACTGACAGTGAATATGAAATAGACAATGACAAAATGACGACAATGTGTTGACCAAGAGCAACAGGACACCTCCTGGAAGCACGCAGTGATGTGACTCAAGACCTCAGGCCCTACCCCAGAGCTGCTGCAACAATCAGCATTTGCACCAGAGTCCCCAAGGATTTGGGCACATGGCAAAGTTTGGGAAGGGCGGGCCCACAGCAGTCACTCTCAGAACCATTGCACACAGAAGCATCCAGAGATCACTTAAAGCACCCATCCCTGAGGATTCTCGCTTAATCCAAGCACTGCTATTTTTAAAAGCTCTCATGGTGATTCTAATATACAAAAAGGACTGACAGCCAGTGGGGAAAATGTCAGTCTGGCCGGTTCTGTCACCAGCAGCTTGATCTTGGGGCACTTAGGAGCCACTGAGCCTTGCTCTGCTTGATCATGAGGTGGGAGTAAAAGTGACTGCTTCCTTAAGTTGCAGGTACTACTTAGAGAAAATATGTCTAATGGACAAATGTAGCTAGGAAGAATAAAGATGAGCTCAAATAACAGATTGCTCAAGGGCAAGGAATCTTTCCCCTCTCTGTACTAGGGACTGAACCAACATTTTGGCTTTTTTTTTTTTTTTTTCTGAGACAGGGTCTCACTATGTAGTTCAGCCTGACCTTGAATTTACTGTGTAGCCCAGACTGGTGATCTGCCTGCCTCAGCCTCTTAAGTGCTAGGATTATAGGAGTATACTACTATGCCCAGCCCCAACCTCTTTTTAGTTATTTTGAGGCAGGGTCTTGATAAACCCCCAAGTTGCCCAGGCTGGGGTTGAAAGTGTGATCATCCTGCCTCAGTGTTTCTCACTTCCATCACATCTGGCTGGGAATTTCATTTATTCTTTTCTAGCCCTCTGCCCTGTCCCCACCCCAGCTTTTGATCCAGGCAGGCCTGAAATTGTGAAGCTGTTAATTTAGCCCTGCCACTAGATTTCTACCAACCTTAGATTTAATAAAAGGTGCATGAAATTTAGTATAAACAAGGGTGCTTGGCTGAGAATGTAGCTCTGTTGAATTCCTAGCACCACAAAAAAATAAATAAATAAATAAATAAACTTTCATACAATCTAGGCTTTTCAATGGGGTTTGTTCTCCTTTACTGATTTGTTGTTTTATTTTATTTTACTTATTTTGGTACCAGGGATTGAACTCACTACCTCGCGCCTGCCAGGCAGGCACTTAGGCCACGGAGCTAAATCCCTGGCTTATTTTGTTTTTGAAACAGGGTCTCACTATGTAGTTCAGGCTGGTCTTGAACAATGTGGCCTAGGCTGGGCTCAAACTCGTGGCGATTCTCCTGCCTCAGCCTCTAGAACACTGAGTTCACAGTACACCCACCCTTACTGATTTTTAGTTAAACATTCTAGACCAGCAATGGAGAACCTACAGCACGCTGGGCTGTTTATCATTGAAATCTTTAAAAGGTTCGGTTCGCCATTGCCGTGGTCCGTTTAGAGAATGAGTCATGAGTCACAAGATTCAGAAACACCAAAGGGCTTTTTTTTTTTTTTTTCACTCAGCAGTTTCCTGGTTTATCAAAACTAGTTCCCGCTCTGGGGGATATGGGGATCACATTTTTTAGTGGTCAAGTTTTAATTTTTATTCCTAAGAAAAATCTTTCGTGAGCACCAATCCAACTGGGCCACTCTGTTATGGGAAACAGCTTGGTGACTGCACTGGAGCAAAGCAGCTCTGCCAGCCCAGGACTCTGCTCCTCCTACTTCCTCCATTGCTGCCCATAAATACCTGTCATTGAAGGTGGGGACTGTGCAGATTAGAAGTGACCCATGCCCCAGGTTTCTGAACCTTGAAAGCTAGATTGTTTCTTAAACACACCTGATTAGAGCAGTTGGCAGAGATCTTTTTTAATTCTCCCCCTTAGCGAAGGGGCTCTTGCTATGCTGCCCACACTGGCCTTGAATTCCTAGGCTCAAGTGATCCCTCTGTCTAAATCTCTTGTACAGCTAGGACTATCAACACACCCCAGCACTCCTGGATTTTGGCTGTGATGCTTAATCCTGCTCATGCCCCATTCTGGACTCACTGAGTCGAGGTTTGCAGAAGACTATTTTATGGATTTTTTTTTTTTTTTTTTTTTTTTTTGTGCCAGGAATTGAACTCAAGGTCTCATGCTTGCCAGGCAAGGGCACTGTGCCTGCCATTGAGCTATATCCTCGGCCCTTCAGAAGACTCTCAACTAAATCAGGCATTGTGTTAAGCATCATTTTATCTTCATAAAACCTGCAAGTTAAGGAAAATGTGCTCCAGATTACACACCTCTCACAGGTTCAAGGCAAGAATTCTACCCCGGTTTCATAGTCAGAGGTAGTGTGGCTTCTCAGGCAAAATCATCAATTTGATTCTAACCCTAGTACAAGGACTTACGGACCTGGGTGAGGCTGGGTGCTGCCCAGGAAATTGTGCCAATGACAGTTCATAGGTGAACATTTTCCAGTCTGTCAATGCCCAGCCTCTACATCTGGCAAACCTAACAAGTGGGGTGGGCATCACCTAACAAGTAAGCCTGGACACTCAATCACCTGGAAGTCCTCAGCTTGTCCTCAGGCCATTCACTCAAAATGGCTACTCATGGTCACCAGGAGCTGTCCTGGCTCTTACAGCCTCACCCCTAGGCAGACAGAAACAAGCAGGAGTTTCCTGGGAGAGCTATGTGACATCCAGTCTCTCCCCCAAATCCCAGGAGTCCACCCAGGGAGGAAGCAGAGGACACAGGGGACAACGCCCTCAAGTGCCATTCCCCACTCAAGTGTGATCCATGTGACAGCTCCAAGATCCCCAGACTCACCCCGCAGCGGCTCTGGCTGAGCTTCACTTTCCGTCCCCCAAAGAGAACCTTGCTCAACAAACTGCACCTTCTGGAAATTGGGCCTACCTCATGATCACTCTGCTAACAGCATCTCAAGTGATCAGCTAAGGCCCACAGTTGGCAGCGTAGAGTAGAGAGCAGTAGGAAAGCCTCAACATTTGGTAGAGGAGGTTCTCAGTGGGGACTAGTCACATTCTTGGAACTCAAGGCAACAGGCCAGAATCTAAGTCTGTAGGCGGTAAGAGCATAGTTCAGTCTAGGACCAATCTAGTTCCTAGATGGAGTCTTGAATGGACCCTAAAGGTCACCTGTCATTTAGAAGACTTTGTTCCAGTACTGGGAATTGAATGGAGAGCTTTGACACTAAACTGCACTCCAGTGCTGTTTTAATTTTTTGAGAGAGGGTCTCCCTAAGTTGAGCAGGCTGGCCTCAAACTTGTCATTCTCCTGCCTCATCCTCCCAGTGCTGGGCTTATACGCTGCACAACCAGGAACAATGTTCTAAAAATTTTGTAGTGCTTGAGATTAAACCCAGGGCTTCTAGCATATAGCAAGCACTCTACCTTTGAGCTATACCCATGGGTCAGTCTCTTTATCTTTTTTCTGTTTCTTTTTTTTTTTTTTTTTTTTTTCGGCACCAGGGATTGAACTCACAACCTCGCGCCTGCCAGGGCAGGCACTTAAGGCACTGAGCCAAACTCCCAGCCCTGATTTTTTTGAGGCAGGGTCGCACTATGTAGCTCAGGCCGGCCTTGCGCTCGCGTTGTAGCCCAAGCCGGCCTCGAACTCACAACGCTCCGCCTACCTCAGCCTCCTGAGTGCTGGGATTAAAGGCGTGCGCCACCACGCCCGGCTTTTTTTCTGTTTCTAAAGGGTCAAAAATAAATAAATTAAAAAAAAAAAAAAGACAAGGGTCTCTGTTGCCCAGACTGGCCTTTACCATCTGGGCTAACGGGATCTTGCTGCCTCAGGCTCCAGATAAGGATCTTTCTATGCTGCCCAGACTGGCCTTTAATTCCAGGTTTAAAGTGATCTTCCTGCCTCAGGCTGGAGTAGCTGGGACTGCAGGTCCACACTAGTTGTGTACCATCTTTTTTTAATGGGAAAAAAAAAAAGTTTATAGTAATACACACATATATATACACACATACCCATATATATATATATATATATATATATATATATATATGATGCTTACCTGATGTTATTATTTTGTCCTTTTGAGACGGTCTTTCTATGTAGTTCAGGCTGGCCTTGGACTATGTGGCCCATGCTGGCTCAAACCCAGGAGGATCCTCCTGCCTCAGCCTCTAGCGTGCTGGGATTATAGGTGTGAACCACCACACACTGCCTATTCTCATTCTTGAGGAATAAAATTCTCAAGTGATGTTATTTTCTCTCAACATTCTAGAGGCTTTATTTCACCATTTTCTTACTTCCTTCTTTTAAATAATTACCAGTAGGTCATTGTTTTGGACTATACTCCTGTACTAGGTACCAAGAGACTAGACTGAAAATCAGAATGAAGTCACTCATGCTAAAGTTCCATGTCACCAAACTAAAATGAAGACATCTCATCTTCCAATAATTGAGGGGAGAAGGTGGTAACAGCCAACTTTCCCAAATGAGGGCAATTTAATCAAAATTATAATGAAGTTCTGCTTTCTTACTACAAAAAAAAAGCAAAAGTAACAATGTTAACCATTAAGTCATTTTTTAATTATTGTTTCCTTGTCCCTGCTGTTCAAGGAAAGTAACTTTGAAATGACCAATTCAGCAAGATAACGCATGCCTGTAAAGCCAGAACTGAGTGGCAGAGGCAGGATAGCCGGGAGTTTGAGGCCATCCTGGGCTACATGGTAAGTATAAAGCCAGCCAGAACTACATAGCGCCCCGTCTCAAAAGAAAAAGAAATGACCAATTCAGACGGTCACGGTGGCACAAGCTTGTAATCCCAGCACTGTGGGAAGCCAAGGCAGAAGGCTGGTAAATATGAACCCAGCCTAAGCAATTTAGTGACCCTATCTCTAATTTTTTTTTCAGTCTTTTTGAGACTGGGTTGACCTATGCAGTTCAGGCTGCCCTCAAACTCAAAGTAATTCCCGAGTGCTGGGATTACACGTGTGCGCCACCACGTCTGGCCTCAAAATAAAAAAACTTAAAAAGGGTTCAGGAAGTAACTCAGCATGAAGAGTCCAGGATTCAATCCCCGGTATCGCCACCATCTTACTTCTGTTGACCCTGCAGTCAGAAGCCTAAGATTTGAGGGTGTCCGCCAACTGATCTACCCTGTCTTCAAGCCCCAGAAAACTCCAACAAGGAAGTACAACCTCCCAAAGTGTAGCCTCCACCCTTTCTCCCTGTTCTGATTCAGGGAAGCCCCAGCAGAATCAAGGCTCTAAAAGGTAGGACAGGGCTAAAAACAACTACGGGGAGCTCAGAGACCCACCACTGGTGGGTGGGGCGGGGGAAGCAGCGTAAAGTACTCACATCTGAAGGACCGGTGAGCAGCGGCACTCCACAGGCCAGGGACTCCCACTCAGCCCTGGGTATCTCTTAAACGCAGAGCCAGGCGGGCGGGCGGACTGGCGGGCAGGGCCTCGGGGCGGGGCTTAGGTAGTTAAAGGGCCAGGCAGCAGACGCTCGTTTTCTCCTCTGGGCCGCATTTGTTGCAGCTGAAGGCAAGGGAGCGCTCAGGAATTTCTGCTTTAGAGCCACTCAGGAATTTCAAGCTCAGGAATTTCTGCTTTAGAGCCAGCTGGCAAGGCTGCCTGGGTGTGACTAGGTCTGGTCAAGGGCCCCAAGCCGCAGACAGATGCTGCCTCTATGTCACCTAGCTTCAGTTTTTCAATTTGGGGGTCAATAAAATTCTACCTCTTTGTTCAAATGTGGGCAATTGTTTAGTCTCCACCTGCAAACTCCTCGTAAGAAAACTCTGCACCTTTTATTTTAGAAAATCCTGCCCAGGTCTCAAAATAAGACATTCAACAGAAAACACATGCACATTCCCTCTTTTCTGCAAAGTACTGTGTTGGGAGATTGGGGTTTCACTCTTCTTCCCAAGTTTTCCAGTGTTCTGGTTTAGAAAGGGAGGGACCAGGCCCTAGCAGGTACAGTCTCTGCACCTTGCAGGCAGTAGGAGCAACAGTCAGTATTTCAGTATTTCCGCTGCCGGGGGAAGAGATTACTCCCTGAGGACCGGAGTGGGGGGCTGGCTGGGCTGGGGTCCTCTGAGTCTAGACTGAAGAGGTCTCTCCCAGTACGAAGGATCTGCTCCTCCAGCTTCTTGTGTCGCTTCATGTCTGAGAGGACCTTGTCCAGGCGGGCCTCCCTTTTCTGGCTCCGAGTCGAACTTCCTAGAGAAGAGAAAGGTAGGAAATATGGAAGGGACTGAGGCAGTGCACAGCACTGCTGCCTGGACCTTACTCACCACTTGAAGAGCTTGTTCAGCACCCAGGCTTCCAGGCCTTAGCAGAAAGGATGTAAGGTTTAAAGCTGGGCCACAGATAGCATGGGCAATGAAGGTCTTGCATGTTAATGAGTAATGTGAAGACCAAGGAAGTGTATGCGAAGCAGGGGAAGGGCAAGTGCAAAGGCCCTGGACAGAAACAGAGATGTTTCAAGAAGAAAGGCGGGGTGAGGCAGGGACTTGGATTGTCTCTCCACAGGCTCTCCCCTTACAGTGGAATCTTTGGGAGAATTTTAAGTAGAGAAGTGACATTTGTTTTAAACAAACTGCTCTGATTGCTGAGATTGGAAGCAGGGAGACCAATGAGGAGCAACTGAAACTATCCAAGCAACTGAGGCCGTGGCTTGGACGAGGGTCTCGTATTGAAGGTGAACAGGGGCAGATGGACTTGGAAATGTGCATCGAAGCTAACAGGACTTGGTTTGAATGTTTGGGTAAAAGGAAGACATGTGGGGTAGGAAATTGGATCAGTTTAGGTGATACACACAGTAGTTCAGGGATGTGGATCGAGAAAACAACGATCAGGAGGGCTCAGACTTCTGGGGAGAACAGGAAAAGTATGGGAAACATGACAGAACTTAGGGTGGTAGTTTCTTAAAGGAAGATGGGGCATTAACCTAAGCCAGAACGGTGGTGCCACGGTGTGGAAACTGAGCAAGGCCTCTTTAAGGGAGTCACTGTTTTGGTAACTGGGAAGTGAGACCCTTCATCTCCCCCAACTCATTCCCCTTGTCTGTACCTGGGGTGCGCCTCCGATCGATTAGGGAGTCCTTTGGTGTCATTGGCTCGTCATCGAAGTCAAATTCCGTGGGTATGTGTGGTCTAGGACAGGAAGTTAAGACAGTAAAGGATGAGGGTGGCCTTACCAAACACCCACACACACTTCACCCCAGTCTGTGGCTCTTCCTTTCTTGCTCTCCACCCTCCTTCCACTTTCTATTTTTCGGTGTTGTGTTTTGTTTTGTTTTGTTTTGAGACGGAGTCTCGCTATGTATTTCAGGCTGGCCTAAAAGTCGCAGCGATCCACCGGCTTCAGCCTCCCAAGTACTAGGATTACAGGAAAGTGCCAGCATGCCCAGTCCTCCTACTTTCTTTCGCTCTTGGGTCCCTCCTTTTTACCCTCCCTATTTCCTTCTACCATAAGGGGAGGAGCCCCGGGGTCAAGTTGTGTCCTCACTTTTCCTCTTCTTCTTCTTTGGCCTCCGGCTCCTCATCAGATCTTTCCTCTTCACTCTGAGCTTCGGGCGTAGGCGGGCGGCGGGGCAGGATCTCCGCTTGAAGCTCCAGGGTACCATGAGCGGCTAACAGTTCGTAGAGCCGCTGGATTTCAGAGGGCGGAGGCATCCAGGCCTGCCCATCCGCAGGCAGCTCCACCTCCTCATCGCTGCAGGGCACGCACCAGTCCTCCGAGTCTCCCTCGGCTTGCTCCTCCCTTGCCGCGCTGGAGGCCTCTCCTTTTGCTTCTTCGGCCCCTGATCCCTCACGCTCGGCCTTCTCCTGGCCTTCTCCCCCCTCTTCCTCGGTCTTACTGGCCGAGACAGAGGGAACTCCGGCATCTTCCACCGCCAGAGCCTGGAGGCCGGAAGTCACTTCCCCTTCTTCAGACAGAGGCGCAGTTGTGGTGGCCGCAATGTCTCCATGACCCCGTGCAAGAGACATGGGCCACTAAGGAAGGGGTCCAGCTGTACCGGGAACCCTGGAGTACCAAACCGGGGTGCCCCGCCCCGACCCGCGGGACTGGGATCCCCAGGGCTTTAGGAAATCCTCTGCAGCCAATCAAGTTCCAACAGCTGTCTCCGTGGCTAACGCGCCCGACCCCAGGAGGGGGCGCACGATCCCCCTGCAGGGAAGGGCCCCGCCCCACAGGCCCGGAGTTGAGGCTCTCCGGGACCCGCAGAAACCACTTCCTGAGCTGGGGAGGGGTAGGCCCACTCTTCCCGCCTTCTCTCTGCCCCTGTCCACGCCAGGAACCAGCGCCCTCCGCCCAAACCCCGCAGTTCTGGGCCACGTCAACTCAGCAGCCGTACGCACCTGGGACTACGACCCGCCTCCCCGGCTGCGCGGGGTGACAGTACGCAGGCGCACAGAAATGGCGCGGGTGGCTCCGCTCCAGTCAAAACTACTTGGAAATGGAAAGCAAGGGATGACTTGCACATGCGCAGGTAGACCCTCGGGCAGCTCAGGCTTCGGCCCACAGTAAAGATGGGTACCATGAAGGCGCATGCGTATAACTATCCAGTCGGTTCTGCCAGGAGGCAGACGAACGGTGGGGCTGTCGGACGCAGGGGCCAACATGAGCCGAGTCTCATGCAGTCTCCGTTTATTGGTGTTTCAGACTCATGCAGCATCCAGCATACAAAGGGGAAATTCAGTTTTATATACCTTGTTTTAAAGGAATTTTAGTTTTCTCCTCAACTTTAAAAAAGAAAAAAAAACTCCGCCAACTCTGAACCGCGTCGCAGCTGGCTGCCTCCTCAGCAGGCTGTAGCGCGCAACGAACCTCCCTGGTCCTCTCAGAAAATTATAGAGCCTCCCCGCTCCTCTGTCGCTCCAGCAGCCGGGAGCTTTGGTCCTTTTTTTTTCTTTTTTTTCTTTTTTTTTTTTTTCTTTTTTTTCTTTTTTTTTTTTTTCTTTTGTGAATGGCCCGAGCCCCGCTTCCCAACACCTTCAAGCAAGAAACTCTGAAGGTTAAAAGCTCAAGTGAGCTGGTTGGCGCTTTCCGAACCTTCCACTGACTCTTCAGACGCTGCGCCCCTCCCTCCTCCCTGGCGCGTTTAGAACCCGGACTCCCTTGCACAAGTCCCCAGGAGAGGCTGGCTTGCCTCCTCTGCGACCCAAAAGGCGCCTTGCGGGGAGGGGAGCAGGGGGTCCGGGTCCCCAGTGGAGAACATTTGGAGCCTCGGGCTAGGAAGCCCTCTTAAGACACCACTCCACCTCTCCCAGCCTGCTCTAAGTACTGGGGTTCTTGCAGAATAAATGGTGCCAGGAAGGTGGAGAAGAGGATGCTAAGGGATCAGGAAGAGGCAGAATAAGGAAGGGGGGTATGGAAAGGGGGTACAGATGATAAAGGGAAGGAGGAAAGGAATGGGTTCGATGCCAAGACAATGGGAGTTGGGAACAGGCCAGAGAAATCGGGAGACCGGAAGTGCAAGGAGGCTGGAAGAGATGCAGGGTGGCTGAGAACACGGAGAGTTTGGGAGATGTGCAGAGAGGTTTCCAGAAGTGCAGGGTTAGGGAGGCCAAGAGGCTGGAGGGGACGTATCAATACACAAAAGTGCAGGGAGTTGGAAACAGTGCAAGGAGAAGGGAGGCCTACGGTTGGCAGAGGAGCCTGGCAGGATGCAGGAGCAGGAAAGAAGCTGTAAACAAGTCCGCTCAGGCTCCCTTGGTCCCTAGGGATGGGGGCCAGGGTCATCAATTGGGCTCCCCCCATGGGAGGGATGGGCCCAAGGCAGCTCCCAACAGGAAGAAAAGTCTGGAATGCAGGGCAGAGCCCCTCACTTATACACTGTGGGAGAGGAGAGGGAAGGACAGACAGAGACAAGGGTGGGGAAGGGGGGGAGACAAGAAAGACAAAGAAGTAGGGAAAACAGACAGGAGAAAGCAGGGGCAGGGGTTAGTAAAGCTGCCCTTGCCAACCCTTCCACTCCTCCCCTGCCTGTCCCCGGCCCCCACTCACCGCCTAAGTTGATGACGCAGGAAGCGATGATGATGAGGACCCCCCCTACCAGTGCCACGATGCTTAAGAGCTTGGCCACTCGGCCCAGGCGCTGGGCCCCATCCACGTCCCCTTGCTGCAGGCTGTTCCGGGACTGGGGTTAGGGTGAGGGGGTGAAGGTACCATGGCCCAGATCAGGAGAAGCCAGCCCCGAAGAGATCAGGTGAAAGTCGTCCAGAGAAGAGGCCAGCCCATGGAGTTAAGGGAGGAAGGAGGACCGGGAAGGCAGAGCGAAGAAGGCACAGGTCAGTGAGGCAACATGAACCAAGTCTCTGTATCCCTCCCACCTGAAAGGGCAGGACAGCAGCTGCTCAGAGGCTTAGGTCCTGGGGAGAGGCAAACGAAGGTCCTGTAATTTGGGAAGTGGGTCCATGCAGAGAGGGACGGGAAGGCTGTAACTCCTGGGGCTCTGACCTAGCACTGGCAGGAAGCAGTCACAGCAGACCTAGGCCAGGGTCCCCTGAGGCTCACCATGACGGCATAAGCGAAGGCCACGATGTTGACAGGCCACATGGGGCAGAAGCAGGACAGGATAGCAAGGATGATGTAGTCCCGAGGTTTCTGGGTGCCTTCACCCCCCTCTACCCCAGACCCTGCCAACTGGGAGCTGGGGTGGCGGCTCAGACTACCTCGAGGAGATCCTGGATGCCCACTGTGAGCCCTTCCTATTCGGTCCTCCTCAACAAGCTGCTGCAGCACCCGGGGAGGAGCCCCATTCGCTGGGGAAGGTTTTGTTGAGGGGGGTGAGTGAGGTAGGGGGGCTGGGCCCTCCTCCCCATCACCGGCTTGCAGAGGGACCACTGCCCCATTCTCTTGCTTTTCCCCCACATTCTCGGTAAGGGTGGGCTCCTCTTGGGTAAGGGGCTCTGGTTGAAGGACTGGTTTGAGGGTGGAGTGGGAAGCTGACTGAGGGTCTGACTGGGGGTCTAGCTGGGGAGCAGGCTCTGAGGCTGGCTCAGGTGGGGCTGCAGACTCCTGCTCTGACACCTGGTCTGCAGTAGGCTCTTTGTTTACTGCTGGTTTGGACGCTGGCTCTTGGGATGCTTCCCCAGTGCTGGAGTTGGCCTTTGATTCCCCTCCTGGGCTTAAACTGAGGTCGGTAGCCTGGGCTGTTTCTGGGGCCCCAGTTGGGGTCTCTGTGATTTCTGGAGCCAGCCCAGCATTGGGCCCCAAGTCCACAGGGGCTGCAGTTGTGTCTGGGCTTGGCTGCAGAACCTCTGGCTGGTCTGGGACCCCTGCTTGGACCGGAAGAGGACCAGCTCCACCTTCGGAATTGCCAGGCCCTTCTCCCTGGGTGTCAGGAATCTCTTCCACCCCCTTCATCTCAGAGACCTCAGAGGGGCTGGCTGCCATCTTGAGATGGGAGAGGGGAGAGGGCCCCTGTGGGGAGGAGGGAACAGCAGAGACAGTAGCAAATCCTGGAAGAGGAGAAGACAGATTTGGTGTGAGAGGGGAAGAGGGGCTCTCAGGACTGAGGCCCCACAGGACCAGGCTCCTGTCTCAGGGCCAGTCTTGTGCTGTCTCTGGAGAAAGGAAGAAAAGTTAGGGTTTTCTTTGCCTTGGGGTTGGATATCCCTGGGGAGAAGTGCTCTACTCAGCCTTCTGCTTAGGGAGCACCAAGAAGATAAATTCTATTATAAACAGAACCCTCCCCAGGGTCTCTCCCTGGTGCAACCAGCAAGATCCAGACTTTCAGATCCCAGCAGATGCCAGAGCACCCTCAAATCAACAAGCTGTAGGGACGCCATACGCTCTGACAAACAGACTAAGCAGGGAACCTGATACACACACTCCACTGCCCCTGCATCTTCTCCTCCCTAGGCGCTCAGGCGGTGCGGGTTTTCTTGCTGCGCGTTCGGGGCGCAGACGCCCGAGCCCCTTCCTGAGGGTCCTGGACATCTCGGAAGTCCATTCTCAGACCTCTCTCTCGGGGATTCCCTCGCCCTCCGCGGGTGGCCCTCCTCTGGGGTGGCGGCGCGCCCAGCACCACCCTCCAGCTTGCCCGGCGCCCGCATTCCTGTGCATTCCGGTCCGTTTGTCGGTCCCCTCCTATCCGTAGCCTCACCTCGACGCCGGCCTCCGGACGGCTCCAGCCGCCGCCGCCGCTGCCGCCGCCGCTGTTGCAGCAGCCGCAGCCCGGGAGGGAGCGAGTCAGCGCAGGAGGGAGGCGGCGGGTCCCCTCCTCTCCTCGCGCTCGCTCGTCCCCTTTCCTCCGGTCCCCTCCCCTGCGCTCTGCTGCCGCCGTGCGCCGCCCCCGCCCCTCGCACGCCTCCAGCCCCTCCCGGCCAGCCTGAGGTAGCCGCGCGTGCCAGGCCCCCGCGTTACCCAGGCAACAGCCGGGGGACCACTGTCGCCCCTCCCTGCCTCTATCCACGTGCGCCTCCCGAGGGGGCGCCCCCTTCTTAGGTCCTCAGCCCCTCCCGCCAACGGTCACCAGGGGTCCAGGGCAGAGACCGGGGTCTGCGAGATGAGACCAAGGCTAAAGCAAGAGTGGGCGGTGGCGCCCCTACAGCCGCGGGGAAGGGAGATAGGGCCAAACTTAGGGAGGCTGCAGAGGAGCAAGGTGGGGTCTCAAGAGAAGGGAACCTGCAGAATAGGAAGTCTTCCAGCCGAAATGGGCACTGGCAGGCTCAGGAAAAGGAGCCAGGAAAGAACAGAGCACGGCAGAGGCTACAGAGAGAGCTGAGGACAGCAGGAGGGTTGAGATCATGAGCTGTGTAAACGCGGGGCACTATGCCCAGAACTGGGGGGTTAGGTCCAAGTTATTCTTACTGCCGTTTGGGCCCTGATTCCCTTAAACTTTCTGAACTCCACCGGTTTCCAGAGCTTTAAGGGTATACAGGTGTTCGGCTGGGGTCTGAGCAGCGGGCAGTGGGTATGGCCAGAGAACAGCAGGGCATCCCCGCGACTGTCTGACAGTCTAACTCGGGCTTCTTCAAACCTCTAGCGGTTTATTTGGGCGGGTCCAGACTGGGTATTCCCCTAGAGACCTAGGAGTGCTTTCCAAAACCACAGGAGCCCTGCCCCACCCTCAATCTCCACTGCAGCCTCTGAAACTGCCCCTGGGGAGGGAGGACCTAATGTCCCTGAGCCTACAGAGCAGGGCAAGACTGGGACTGCCACCAAGCAGAACAGAGAAACCCCTTGGGGAAAGGAAAAGGTGTCTTGGTGAGGGTAATTCATTGAATCCAGAGCCAAAACCAGGTTTTTATTTAAAATTTATTGTAATGGGGTCCGCGCAAAAGGGGGTAGAGGGTGGGGAACATGCAGGGGACACAGGAACACGATGACATGGCCAGGGCCACAGCTGTCACAGGGAAAAAGGATGAAAAGAAAAGACCAGGGCCGGAGCTGGGTGGAAGAGGGAAGGGTGAGACACTGTGGCTGCATTTCCCTGGCCCCCAGGAAGCACCTCTAGTCCCTGGTTCCACTCCTTTACCCTGGCCCCCTAAGATTCCATCTCCTATTCTGCCTCTGGCCCTAGTGGCTCCTTCTTTTGATCCCCTTGACTTTTTTTCCCCCCAACAGATTCTCAAGTAGGATGATGTTTAGGGCCTAACCCCAACAACCCTATCTTATGAAGATATAACCTCTGCCTTCCCTGCTTCTGTCCTTCTCAAATCTCAAAATTCTCCCCCTTTAGGACAGAATCTTTGATTCCTCTCCTTCCTCTCCTCCCTCCCCCTGGAAAAAAAAAAAAGCACCAACTCCCCAGGGAGGGGCAGCAGACAGTAGGGGGAGAGGACAGGAAGGAGGGGAGCAAGGACCACTGAAGAAGGCTCACGAATCCCTGGAAGGGCAAGGGGTTACAGGGAGGAAAGGAGCTAAGGGCAGTGGTTGCTCCTATCCTGATACCCCTGCCCACTGTCCATGGGACTTCAACACAACTGAGGGAACAGGTGTGTAGGGTCAGCTCTGATAGGGAGAGGAGAGGAACAGGAGAAACAAATCATTGAAAACCTAGCAAATTCCCCTAAGAATGCATTTCTTCCTCCTCTCTGGAGGCTCCTTGGTTGGAGAGGACTAGTGAGGAGTTGGTAGGAAGAGAGGGGGAGAGGAGACTGTACCAAAGGACTTTCCTTCACTCTCTCCTCTCCCCCCACCAACTTGGGGCTCACCAGGGCTGGGAGGGAAGTGGCTGAGAGCTCACTGGTACCCCCTCAGCCCCAGAGAGGGAGCCTACAGCTGTAGGAGGGGCTGCCACTGCTGCCGCCGCTGCCGCTGCCGCTGCCGCCGCCGCCGCCGCTGCTGCCGCCATTGGACAGACCTCACCGGTACCTGCACAGTGAGAAACACCACGATCACAGCGCAACCTGAATGGCAAAAACCATTACCCCTCTGCCCCACACTACCTCCCGTGGGACACAGCCGTTGCTCACTTCCTATCAGGTCCCCAAAACTTTAGCCTGCCTCCTTATCTAGACAAGAGGGGTTCTCCTGCAGGGCCCTCTGTGGCCCCCAAATCTCCCTGACCTGAGCAAAAGATGGGTATCCCTGGCCTTCCTGAGATCCCCTAATGGGCCCTTTGACCCCCGTGTCCCACACACCCCATCCTGCCCCCCCAGCCATACCCCACGCCTTGCCTGGTGGGTGCGGGGGTCCCCCTCAGCAGGTGGGCTGTGGCTGGGGGGCATCTCCTGGGACAGGGGGTGCGGCCCCCCCCAGATGGGTCTGCATGTGGCCGGCCAGCTGGGCAGGGGTCTTGCAGTGCACGCTGCACAGCTTGCACAGGATGCGGTCAGCCCGCGGGGCCTGGAGCCCATGGTCCTTCACCGCGTGGATGCGCAGGTATGCTGCTGTGGTGAAGCCTATGGGGGGGGGGGTTGGATTGGGATTGGGGAATGGGGGTCAGCCATGTGGAGACCCCAGAGACGGGGCTGTTCTCCTAGGCTGGGGACACCCTCCTCAGATGACCCTGTCCTCCTCCCACCACATCCTGGTAGCCTGGGGCCAGCTACTCTGTTGGGGCACAGCACCCCCCAACTTGGGACCAGTTTGGGTGGTGTCCATTCCTCAAGCTTGGCCTCTACAGAGCTCACTCTGCATGGCCAGATCTCTCAAGACATTGATTCCTAGCTACCTGAAGGGTACTCTCAGCAGAGACGGCTGTGTCCCACCCCCTCCAGTGCCCCAGTCTCAGCCCAGTTACTCAGTGAATTTTCTCTGCTTGTGGAGGCAGGGTGTGTGTTTAAAAACTCCTGCCGTTGTACTCTACTTGCCCCAGGAGCTGGAAACAAGAACTTGTGGCTGCACAGCTGAAACCTTGCCTTCTGACCCTTAGGGATTGGCTCTCTTGACCACTCCTTTCCCAAAGCATCCTTATCCCACTTCGTTCTCCCCACAGACACCTAGGAGATTGACTCTCTCAGGTAGGTCATCTCCCCCAGCCATACCATCTTGTAATTTAGTAATCGTTCAGTTGTCCCCAATGCTACTTTGTTTGCTCCCTGAAGAGCTCTAGATGCCACGAGCTCTTGGCTACAGCACCCTTAGCCCACATCTGTGGAAAGATCACCACTATGTCCCCCCCCGCATCCCTAGCCCTCCTGGCATCCCTAAGCATGTACCTTTGTTGCAGAGCTCACAGACATGATGAGGGCCCTGGCTGTGCACCTTCATGTGGTCCGAAATATAAGCTGAGCTCAGCATCTTGCCACACACGTGACATGGCACCTTCTCCTCGTGTCGTACTGTGTGTGCCCGCAGTCGATCCTTCGTAGCAAAAGCTGCCTCACATTTCTGGGGAGGGGGGAGGGGCGTGGGGGGTGTCACAGGAGAGTTAAAGCTTCCAGGAGTGGGGAGAAGGGTGCAAGAGGTTAAAGGAATCAGAGCCTTGGGGATCTTTGATCTGTAGGAAATGGGAGTGAGATGAGGCCTTGAAGAAGAAATGAGAAAATGGAGTGAAAAGGCAAAAAGAAGAGAGAGAAAAAGGGGATCTGAGAGGCTGAACTCAGACAGCTACAATGAGGATCAAAATCATGAAAACCAAGACAGGAGAAGGCGGGCTTCCTACCTCACATTTGAAGGGCCGCTCTGTTGAGTGCACTTGTCTGACGTGACTGTTGAGGTGATCCGGCCTGGGGACATGTTGGGGTCGGGGTTAGGGCTGGGGAGGGGTGCGTGTGCCCCAAATCTGCACGGCCTTCTACAACAGGCCTTTCCAAAGGGTTCTCTCCCGAAGCTTCATGGTCCTACTCCAGCAGGAAATCCCTCCCCTCAAACCGGGCTTCCTCCTCCCCCTCCCACCCACAGGCCCACCTCCTTCGCAGAGGACCACCCCCTGCTCCCTGGTAACCAAGCGAGGCTCTCTCTCTCTCTTCCCTGGGAGTGGCTCCCCTTCCCCAGCGTCAGGAGCCGCCTCCCTCCCACCAGCCAAGGCCAGGCCACCTCTGCTGCCGCCCCTCCCTCCCCACCGGCCTAGCGGGCGGCCGAGGCCCCTGCACACCGGGAGAAGCTCTTGCCACAGTGGGAGCAGTTGTAGGGCTTGTGCACAGCGCCGTCATGTGAGCGCACGTGGTAGCTCATGCGGTCCTTGCGCTTGAAGCGCTGCTGGCACACCGGGCACTGGTAGGGCTTCTCGTCCGAGTGCGACAGCTTGTGTCGGTTCAGGTGGTAGACGTCTCGGAAGGCCTTGCCGCACATCTCGCAGGCGTGGTTCTTCCGGATGCGCTTCCCGGAGGCAGTCGTGGTCACTACACCACCGGCAGCCACTGCGGCCGTGCCGCCGCCGGCAGCCGCCTCACCCCCGCCCCCGCCGGCCCCGCTCAGCTGGGGCACGCTCAGGAGGCTCAGGGGCACCATGGTGGGCATCTTCATAGCACCCGAGGGGACCCGGCCGGCCTTGGCTCCCGTGTGGATGGCTTCGTGCCTCCGGAGGTTGTAGCCGTTCTTGAACTCCTTGGCGCACAGAGCGCAGATGTAGGGCCCCTTGCTCTTTGTCTTCTTCTCCAAGGCGGACGCAACAGGGGCCACGGCGACCGTCGAGGTGGGGGCGACGACGGCGGTGGCGGCGATAGTGGCGGCGGCGGCGGGGGGCGCGGCCTCGGCGGCGGGCGCCGACACGGGCGGGGGCGGCGGCGGGGGCGCCGGGGGCTGCTTCAGGGCCGCTGTGTCCACCGTGGAAGCGGCGGCAGGCGCCGGGGGCGCGGTCACCGCGGCGGCGGCGGCAGCAGCGGCGGCGGCAGCGGCGGCGGCGGACTCCTGCGCGGCGGCGAGCACCGGGAGCAGGTCCACCTGGAGCGGCTCGGCGGCCGGGGCCGGGGGTGCGGGCGGCGGCGCGGGCGCGGCCTGCAGGGACAGCGCGTTGGGCCGGGCCGCGGGTCGGCGCCCTCCCGCCCGGCGCGGCCCGGCCCGGCCTACTCACCTGGAATGGGCTCTGGGCGCAGCCCTGCGAGGCGAAGAAGCGGGACTGGAGCTCAGCCCCGACCTGCAGGGGGTTCTGGGCGTGACCCTGAGGTGGCGGGAAGGAGTTCATGAGGCCGCCCACCCCCCGGGAGTCCAGGCCCAGCACGGGGAAGGGGGGGGCCAGCAGCGTGCACGGGAACACGGGGAACATGGCCACGGCCGCGCGGGGCCCGGGGCTCAGCGGGGGCCGGGGGCGCGGGCCGCACGGGGCCCGGGCTCGGGGAGCCGCCCCCGGCCGGCCGGGCTGGGCCGCGCCGCACGCATGGCCCGCGGGCCGCCCCGCCGCCGCGCACCCCGGCCGGCGGGAGGGAGGGAGGGCGGGAGGGCGAGCAGGAACGAGGGTGGGAGGGCGCCTTGCGGGCCGCGGAGCGCGGCGGAGGCGGCGACGCCCCCCAGGTGGGGGCGGGAGGCCCCGCGGGGCCGGGG
>RJWM01027332.1:0-26856 GCA_004363535.1 Dasyprocta punctata
TGTTTACTTCTTTTTTTTTTACTCTTTCCGAGGGCTACAGTTCTCATCCTAGACTCCTCTTAGGTCCAGAGGATCCATCTCCCTCCCCTTTCCTTCTTTCTGTTATTGTATTATTTTGTATTCCAGCATTTGGGAGGTATATTCCAGGGAGCCTCCTTACGGTGGAGTCATCAGGTCGGCCATTTTGCAGGACTCCTCTGTTTCTTTATTTATAGGTCTATCCTTTTTCTATTTTTCCTTGAGTTCTTCTATGAATTTGTCTATTTCAGCTACATTATCTATGTTGTTGGTGCAGAGTAGTTCATGGTGTTCCCTGATAACACTTTTTATTTATTTTAAATCACTAACAATGCCCCTCTTTCTTTCCTGATTTTAGTAATTTGAGTCTTCTTTATCAGTCTGTCTAAAGGTTTGTCAATTTTGTTGATCCTTTTGAAGAAGCCGTTTTAAGTTTTGTTTAGTTTCTCTATTCTCTATTTCAGTTACATCTATTCTAATCTTTATTATTTCCTTCTGCTTATTTTGAGTACCTTGCTGTTCTTTTTCTAGTTTAAAATACACAGTTAAGTTATTGATTTGAGATCTTTCATCTTTTTAATATAGGCATTTAGAGAATAAATTTTCCTGTAAGCACTATTTTGTCTTCCATAACTTTTGCTATTTTGATTTTTCATTCATTTTGTAGTATTTTCTAATTTCCCTTGGCATTTCATCTTGACCTATTGATTATTTAAGACTGTGTACATTTTATTTCCACATATATGTAAACTTCTCAAATTTGCCTTTGCTATTATTTTCTAATTTCATTCCTTTGTGATCAGAAAACATAATTTGTATAATTTCAAACATTTTAAATGTATTGAGACTTGTTTTACAGTTTAACATATGTTCAGACCTGAAAAACATTTTACATGCTCTTGATAAATATGTTCTACTGTGGTTATATGGAGTGTTCTATTGATGTTTGTTCAGTCTAGTTAGTTTATTTGTTGTTTGGGTCTTCTATTTCCTTGTTGATATTCTGCCTACTTGTTTTATTATTGAAAGGGGGAAACTGAAAATTCTGAATATTATTGTCGAATTGTCTGTTCCTTCACGTTTGTCAGTTTTGCTTCATGTAATTTAAGCTAAATTGTTAGGTATATATAAGCTTATCATTTTCACATCTTCTTGATGAATTGACACCTATTTTAAAATGTTTTCCGTTTTCTTTGTTAGTATATTTTGTCTTAAAGTGTTTTTTCTAATATTCTTATAGCTATTCCTGCTGCCTTTTTTTTTTTTTTTTTTTTTTTTTTTTTGCGGCACCAGGGATTGAACTCACAACCCTCACCTGCCAGGGCAGGTGCTTAAGTCACTGAGCCAAACTCCCAGCCCTCATTTTGTGAGGCAGGGTCGCACTGTGTAGCTCAGGCCAGCCTTGGGCTCACGTTGTAGCCCAAGCCGGCCTCGAACTCACAACACTCCTCCTACCTCAGCCTCCCGAGTGCTGGGATTAAAGGCGTGCGCCACCACGCCCGCCTCCTGCTGCCTTTTAATTGCAGTTGGTGTAGTTTATATTGCTCTCTATCCTTTTATTTTCATTGTATTTGCATCTTTGAATTCAAAATATGTCTCTTTTAGACAACACGGACTTGTACAATGTTGTTTTAAATTTATTTTACCCATTCAATCCATTCATATGTAATGTAAGTAATTTCACTAATCTACAAAAAAGTTTTTCCTGTGTAATTGCCTTTCTTCCCCCCACCTTGAACTATTACCGTCATACAAATTACACTGTATGCTCATCAACACAAATTTATAATTATTGCTTATTTATTTGCATTTTAAATCAGACAAGAGGAAGACAGTTACAGCCAAAAAATGTATACTGCTCTTTCTTCCTCTTTCTTTCTTTCTTTCTTTCTTCCAGGAATCAATCTTCAGTGTTGCAAAAACAAAATCCTTTTACCCTCGGGGCAGGTGTAAAAACAATTGGAGGCAATTATTTACTATGCAGCCTTGTGGCAAGGGAACAATAGTTGGAACATTCAATAAGCAAACCAAAAAGTTTAAGGGAAAATCTGAAGATTGAACACAGGGCCTGCACACTGAGCTCTTATCTCCAGCCCCTTTTTATTTTTTATTTTGTGACAGGGTCTCACTAAGTTGCTAACTTGCCCAGGCTGGACTTGAACTTGGTAATCCTCTGGCCTGAGCTTCCTAGAGTGCTAGGATTACAGGTGTGTGCTACCACAGCTACCTGAGCTCACTGTTCTTAGTATTCAGCATTTTCTTGAATAAATGCTCCTCATATTGCTGAGTCCACTTGTTAATTCCCAGAGCTCAAAAAATTTAGTTCTCATTTCAGTTTGTATGGAATATATATATATTTGTTGTTGTTGTTGTTGACCTCCTTGTAGTTTCAAGAGATGTAACATTTTAGGTAGGTTAAAAGCATATACAATATTTATGCTAAGAGGAAAAGACGATGATCAAAGATGTGTCATGACAAAATTATGGACCGGACCTCATTTTGCTTTAAAAAGTAACAGATATAGATATGTTAAAAACAAAACCGGAATATTTTACACTTATAGGTGTTATATGTCTCAACTTTTATGTGTCTCTTTCTGAGACAGTGCCACTGAATTTACTCATCCAAAAAAAAAGCAGAAAATATATTTAAGTTGTAAAAAGTCAGACAATGGCTATATTTCATAAACATGAGTGTAAATAGTACTTACTACATTTGTTTGTAACAAAAATAAGTTCTATCAAATTTTGCTGCTTTTACTTTTTTATTTTTTAAATTTTAAAATGAAAAAAGAATAAAAACAATGATACAGAATTTCAAAACAAAGTAATAGGAGATTAACACTGGTTAATATATTGCATATTGTTATCTTCAAAGTAGTTACTCAGATTACAAGATATAAGCATAAAAATGATCAAACACGCAGACAATGAAAGCAGAAACTGTTCTTTTTGATGAACTGAGATTAGTAGTATAGTTATCTATCTTTTGTGTGTGTGTGCTTGTTTTGGGGTCACACTTTGAGAACTACTAGATGAGGCCTTTGCCGCTCATTTCAGATCTCACTCCCAGATCTACTGAATATGAATTACATGAATAAGATTCCCAAGTGATTTATATGCACACTAAAGTTTGCGAAACACCCTATACCTGAGGATGATGAAAAATATACAAGTTTAAAAGCTCTTTATAAATAGAGAAAAAAACCAAGACTTTGGATATAGGGAAGTGAGGGAATGGGAAAAACCATTAGGAATTCTTTAGTTTCTTCTGACTTGAGCAACTGAGCAAATAGCGATTCTATTGGACAAAGAACACAGGAGATGAGTAGATTGGAGAGAGTAGTATTTGAATTCAGTATTGAGTTTATTGAGTACCAGAAGTTAGGATTAGGATTTGTGTTAAGGCAAACATTAGTCTTTTAACCCTCACATTATTGGTTTTGTAGAATTAAATAATAATGTCATGGGCTCCTGGTGCTAAGGAGCAATTTGTATTGCATAAAAAGGGTTAGGCACAATGCAGGATTCTATTTTAAGCTCAGACTGCATTTATGGTAGATATAAATTAGTAAAATGCCAGGCTCTTGTATAGAAGGAGTATTTAAAGCCTAACTGCCATCCCCACAGCATTCAGACACAAGTGTGTGGATTCAAGGCAAGGGGTAACTCATAGAAATCAAGCAAGCACAACCATCCATAAGTCCACCTATGAAGAGTAGAAGAGGACATTCTCATTTCCCATAGCAAAGCAGACCAGACCTCATCGTTGTCAGAGGTGGGCAAACCATGTGTGGTGCCCTTTCAGAATAAGGAACCAGTCTCATCAAATCCTTTTACAGTCTTCCAAAAGTCTGTATCTAAACAGCACCTCTTAATATTATCTGTAGCTACTTACGTGCCTGACCAGCCATGCAACTATTCCTACACACTAAAGCATGCTGCACAGGATGAGTTCGCTCCATTATGTAATGAGCTAGTTGGATTTCTATGTGGATGCAAGAAGTATTCCACTTTCAACCATTGTTTTTATTTGATCTTCATACCACAGCAAGGTATGACAGGCTTTGTATTGTGTTAATCTCCATTTTACTGATTTGGAAACTGAGTTTCAAAGAAGTTAAATGACTTGTCTAGAGTTATCAAAATGGTAAGGGGATGAGCTGTAACCAAGACCCAGGTCTCCTGATTCCAAATTGTGTGCTATTTTTGCTATAATAGTGGAACATATTATTTTAGTTTAACATCAGATAGATCTGCAGGACTTTGGTTCCTTTTTTGCTTTTAGATTTCAATTTCAAGAGCTGACTTATATAAAATGTTCAAATAACGGCACCTGACTTCTTAAAATAGCTTCATTCATAATACATTACAGATTATTAGTGAGCTTTTATTTTAATGGTCAAGCAATTAATAATGAGTCACAGCAAAATGTCCATGGGGTGAAAAAGAAATGCTTACCTTGTCACCAAGTCTGTTCATTATCCTCTGTGCTCTGTATCCAGATCAATCAATAGTTAATTAATAATGATGTGCTTCCTGAAGTACAAGGTTATAAATTAATTTGATGCTCATATGCATATTTTTTGTAGGAAAAAATGAGTGGAAAATGCCTGCCATACCCATCTCATTGTAAGAAAATGTATGTAATGATTGCAAGCATATAATAAGAATGGTTTGCTTAGCCAAATGTTTGTTCATTTCTGTTAATCAGTATTCATTTGAGCTACTTCCATGCAGTTTGTGGAAGCAGTGCAATCAGTTGAGTAGTGTGGCAGATTTAAATCAGTAATAAAAGCCCTGGGGAAATTAACAAGACAAAACATTAACCACAGACTAAACATTAACATATATTAGCATTTTTATTATACCTGTAGAATTGTTAAATGGGCATGGTTACTACTATTAAAAAGTTTATGTTGTACATCACATAATTTCAATGTATGTTTTATTTAAAAACTTTTAAGATTTAATTAAACAAAATTATACAATGGCATAATAGATGATTCAAGGGAATGAAGTTCATTATTTTATTTTAACTGGAAACGTTTGGAATTCCCAATTCCAGCCCAAGGTACCTCAAAACAAATGCTATTGGAATATTCATCTAAAGATCGAAGTTGATATTAAAATTGCATACCCCTGGAAGAAGTTATATTTTTTATTCAGGATTCTGATGTGTCCACCAATAACCAAAGACTAAATTACTAATTATTTAGCAACATTTGCCAGAAAACACTCTTCGGGATCACAGTGATGAGTTAAGGTGCAGCAGAAAAGTTATTCTATAAGTAAAATTGAAAAAATCCTCAAGAGAGTCTACCATCTAGATTGCCTCAGATGCAACTCGAGAGAGGGGAATTGTGCTGATCTCTGAACATAGTTCTATCTCTGAGCACAGCCATCATCTCTTTCAAAAACAGTCAGATTTCCAAGGACAGTGTCATGTGTCCATGGCTCTTCTGCTATCATGAACTCAATAATCAGAGCTCTTCTGTTTCTGCTTCTTGTCACACTCCTTTCCCTTGGTTTTCCACCTCTCTCCTTTTCCTTCTGCTTTTATGGGCCATAGACACATCTCTTACATATTTCTTTTGAAAGAAATGTAAAGTATGTCATTTATCTAGACCAAAGTAGGTCCCTTAGGATTAGTTAAAAGTGGGAAAGAGCCAAAGTTACGCATTAATGTAGTAGCAGCAAGCAGTACCTCCCACTTCTAATTCCTTTTAGGCTATTACTGATAAAGTCTTGAATCTGTTGCAAATTTTTAGTCACAGGATTAAATTGGAATCTCAATTTAGAGGAAAATTATAAAGGATACAATTAAGTCAGATATCAGACTGGGTTAAATTGTAGGAATTACAGAAGATTTTGGAGCTCACCCAAGAATCTGAATTCAAGAACAAGAATCCAGAAACATCCTGCAGGCAGCAAACAACAAATGAAACCTTTTGAGGAGCTGCCCCTCTCATAGAACTTGACACCCACTGCTTCATGTGGTTGACAATTGACTCTTAGCTCACAGGTGAAGTAGTTGAAATCATTCTGCTATTAGCTTATAGCTGGTAAAGTTACTTCTTGAAACCTAGGTTAAAATTGGGTGTAATTTTTCTATTGGTCTTGAATAAGTTTAGCCTTTCTTTGTAGTAAGTTTCATATTTTTCACAATCATCACTGTACTCCGGGCCACACACCCAATACTGGGGTACCCCAGAGTCTGTGCTATTGACAGAAATCCACAGCACAGAGGAAAACATCAAAAACAAAAACAGAGGTTTTAGGCTCAGACACACCAATGTCCAAGCCCCAACTCTGCCACTTATTAACACTGCAAGCTTTTTTAAATTCCTCGACATTTGTGAGCTTGTTTCATTATCTCCTAAACGGTATTAATAATACCTACTCTGTGTATCTCATGGGTGGTTGTTTGCAGGACTCACTGGAAAGAGTGAAGAATAGATGTGGAAGTTGTGGAGCACTAGGCTGAAGTAACGTATTATGTTCAACATGTGAAGTATTGCTATTGTTGAGAAACTTACAGTATAGGCCATCTTTCTGTAAAGCTCAGCCGTCCTAAGTAAAAAATTAGATCTGCAATTTTGTCACTCGAGAGTACCCAGAACCAACAATGAATAGGGGACTTAGAAAGAATATGGTTTGATTTTTATACAGTGAAGTATTTGCATTTCTTGGCATATCAGTTGTGGTGTGCTGGTGTGAACTGCATCAGGCCAAAGTTTGAAAATCCTCAGTAATGATTGGGTTCAGGACACACTGCTCCAAGATATGGCATTCAAAAAAGCAACAGGTGCAGGAGGGTTACACTAACCTTCCCCTGCCCATTCTCCCCAGAAGTAGATTGTAAAACCTGGCTGCCTCTCACCACAAGTACATCATGAGACATTCATGAGAAAGGTACTTACTGTATAACTGGAGATACAGAGGAGAATGTGAGATACAGAGCAGTATATTGCCATCAGATCATAGCACCTTTCACCCTTATCCACTTCATCAGAATTAGCATAGAGACACACAGGTTTCCCTGTTTCTTTGCACCTTCATTTGTGAAAGCCCTTATGTTACATAAAACTTACATTAAACACATTTGTATGATTTTTTTTCTAGTTAATCTTTTATTATAGATGTTTCCATCATGAACCGGGCAGTGGGTAAAGAAAATAATTTTTTCTTCCCCTGAAATAGCATACTCCCCTGTGAAGGTTATTTTCACCAGTTTTTTCAAAGGAGCCTAAAATAAATTATAGCACTTCAAATACCATATCTTCCTCCTTTGTGTCATGCTAGAGTTATGATGGACTGAAGTCATGACACCAGGTTAGAGCAGAGTATTACTGGTGCTGTATATGTTAAGTGAAATAAGCCAGGCACAGAAAGACAAGTACCACATGACCTCCTTTGTATAGGGAAGCTAAAAAGCTAATTCATGCAAACTGAGCGTAGAGTGGTGGTTGCCAATGGCGAGGGAAAGTTTGCAAGGAAGGGAGATATGAAGAGGTTGTTTAACTGGCACAAAAATACAGGAGGAATAAGTTCTAGTGTCCTACAGCACAGTATAGTGACAATAGTTAACAATAATTTGTTGTCTATTTCAAAATAGCTGAAGAAAATTTTAATGTTTCCAACACAAAGAAATGATAAATATTGGCAGCGGTGGATGTGCCATCACCCTGACTTGGATAATTACACATTGTATACATTTGTTGAAATATCACACTGTAGTCCATGAATATGTACAGTTATGTGTCAGTTAAAAAAAGAAGTGGGATTGTAGGTCAGGTCTCCTGGTGTCCACCCTGCTGGGCACTTCACTATACCTTACTGGCCCCTAGAAGTATGCTTGCTTCATGTTTGTACAAAGGCAATGCCTCTGGACGCTGATGGAAAAGAGATGGTGCTGAGGTTACCGGAGTGGCTTGTGACCAGAATACAGTCAGAGGCCCTGCCTTCTTAAGTTCCAGGATTTGTAAAACTTCAGGACACTGTTGCTTTGCCTGCCACTGATTATAGCACCTAAATGAAGGCACCTTTAGAAATCATGGTTCATGGAAAACAAAAAGGTTTTATATTCCAGATCTTTTGATAGAGATACTCACCTAGCCAATAAATTCACTGCAACTAACCATATTTAAAAGTAACATTCTTGGCTAGGTACATTACTCAGTGAAAGTAAATTGAATTGCACTTCTTGTTTAAGAGCCTGAAACTCCTGGCAGGCTACTGATTTGTGAAATGCCACTTGGGAGGCTGGCTTCTTTAGCAAGTGGATTGGAAGAATTAAGACCCAGGTCTCCCAGCATAGCCTGATGTTTCTCAAGTGTGAAGCTGAAAGGACTTCTTTAATGTGAATGCTGCATCTCTTTGTAAATTATGTTTTCTTTCAGTGTCCACTTCTCAAAATAAGCTCATACTATTCACCTCTAGCTCACACAGCATGGAGGTGAAAGATGTAGGGAGAAGAGCCCAAGGAGGGGGGATACATTTGACAAATGCTTTGTATATGAGAAGACTTTTCTTCATGGTAGATTTGTGGAAGAAAATACAGCCTGTCTGATAAGATGTGGCGCATTTCAGATGGGGGAGTGAGGGTACTGGCAGGACACCATTGTCTGGCTCTTACCCCACACAGAGCCTTGGGAAGTCTGCTTGCTAATGCCACATTGGGTGGCTTGGGAAGAAAGGTCAGACTGCAGACAGGCTACATTCTCATTTGTTCTTAACCTTCCTACTTTCGCCTCAGCTGTACCCCTTTCCACTAGGTTGGGGTACAGGGTGGGGATGGAACAAATACAGTACAGTCTTGCTGTAGCTCAATTAGTATTCATTGACATAAAGGGCTGATTTTCAATGGGAAGGGAGATTTCACAGTTGTGGGTTGCAAGTTGAAAAGTTGCTATAAAACATATATGAAAGATTTTATATTGATGCTGGATTTAGAACAGGTATAAGTGAAGGGGTATGTCCCGTGTACCTGAATATGCTAAGGGCACTTCGGTGTTGGTGAATCGAACTCTCACATTGATGTATATTGATGAAATAGCAAACATTTGCAGAACAAAATAGAGGTATTATCTTCCTGAAATTTCACCTGCAGTTGAGCATCGTACAGAAAAGAAATAAAAATATACATGTTATAAACATGTGAATGTCTATATACGTAATTTAATGGGGCACAGTCTGCTCTCAGTTGTTTGTGTCTGCATTATATACTTTGAAAGTGATTGGAACTTAACTGCACGGTCCAGCTGGCAGCCCCTGGACTAACGCATCTACCGGGGAAGACATATTCAGAGAATAGAGACACTTTCTTTGAAGTTGACATTATCCTAAGTCAAATAACGTTACATAAACCCATAGGAAAAATTCAGCATCATACATTCCAAACCCAGATGGCATATTTTCATGTATCTGCAACTCTTATTTCCTTCTCATTAGGATAAATTATTGAGACTAGCTGATCTGAGTATCAAATGATAGGTGCTGTCTTTCTTAAGTGGGAGTGATTCTGTTGCTGATCCTAGAATTTTTTCTAATTGAAGAATTGATTTAATCCAGGCACATACTTGTAATCTCAGCTACTGGGGAGGCTGAAGTAGGAGGATCGTAAATTCAAAGCCAGCCTGGGTAATTTAGTAAGACCCTGTCTCAGAACAACAACAACAACAAAAAGCATTTATATGCGAAGCCTTCCAAACCTATACAAACTAAATGCCATTTATACCATGATATAAAAAGAGGTAACTTAGTAAATGTGAAGAGGGCCATCTTGAGAAATCTAGAGACTGAAATTACCACACAGAGCCCATGACTTACCCTGATAATGGGAGATTCCTTTAATTCACTTCAATTAATTTACCTCTAACTATGTGGAAAATGGAGTTTGGATGGTTTGAAGGTACAAAAGTGACAAAGACATAGCCCTTCTCTTTGCACGATATGTATAATATTTTTCTGAAAGTTTAAACTCTGTATGTTAACCTTGGCTGTGTTGACTGGTTATGTTTTTGAGGAGTGGGAGGATTTTTCATTTTGTTTTGTTTTGTTTTGTTTTGTTTTTCAAAGTAGAATGCAAATGTGTGCAAATGAAGTACCATCTTCCAAGAAGGCAATGTTGTAAAAAATTTGCAGTCAGTGGCAGTCAAGTGACTCCACTGCCTTTGTCTTGGGCAAGTCTCTTAACCTTCTTAAGCCTCAACTTCTCTATCTACAAATGGGAGTGATAATATCTGACATAGTTTCTGGCACTTGGGGGGGAAGATATGGAAGAAAGTTAATATTCATATCTTTATATGGAAGTTCGCTGAGACTTGTATCTGAAAGTGAGAAAATAAATCTAGAGATAATTTAGCCAAAGAAACCATAATGGAGCTAAGTAAGAGAGCTGATGTAATTTTTAAAAGAATCATTTCTACATGTGTGTTTAAAAGGTGGGCTTTAGAAGGAGGTATTCAATAAAAATTTTTGAATGAATGAACGAATGAATGAATGGTAACAAATTGGTAGGAAAGAAAGAGTGGAGTGGGGAGGGAGGCAGGCTAGCTGTCTTGAGCACCTGTATCCTCTGATACTCTTAATCCAGTGAGAGTGATATATGGTTCATGATTGGTGAAACTGGCAATTGGTAGACTTGCTTTCTTCCCTTGGGTGACTAGGAGAGCCAGAGGAGTAACTACACTGACATTTTTTAAGACTACATGAGCTGAAGTCTTGTCACAAAATTTTCCAAAGAATCAGGACCCCTCCGTGCATTGAAGGCTGCTTTTTCTACTAACAGGTTACTTGATGTAGAGTACCTCTCACATATCCTGACTCCTCACATATCCTGACTCCTATAAAAGTTCCTCATGAATTTTGCAATTCCCATTTTGTGAACTTCTTCATACATGTAAACACCAGGTGCCTTTGAAAGATATCAATAGCATGGGACCTGTGTAGAGGGTCCTCTCAAATGTATACTTCATTATCATAGAAAGGTATTTTTCACCTTAGTAAATCTCTGAGTAAGCTGTGCTCCACGTATGGTTATTTGCCTTAAAACTTTATCATCTCTTTTGACTGTAGCAATAGCTTCATTCTGTTCTTTAAAAGGAAATTGGGGGAAGGAATTGAAGTGCATTTCAGAATTTGCTTCTACTGTCATATCTGTGAAAGTATCATATAATTATATTTCATTTCTTTTTTCAGATTGGCAAGTTATGTGCCCATTCTCAACAGCGCCAGTATAGATCTGCTTATTATCCTGAAGATCTGTTTATTGACAAGAAAGTATTAAAAGTTGCTCATGTAGAACATGAAGAAACTTTATCTAGCCGGAGAAGGTAAGAAGGATTTGTTCTGCATTTCAGCATACAATTAGAAATTGTGTTTTAAGGTCAGAAACTATTGGAATGAAGTTTCATAAGTATGTATTATTTAGTCCTTCAAATAGAATGCTTAATTAAATGCTATCTGTCAGTGTTAAAAAAACAAAGACATTGTATTATATTCAAAGCATATTTAAATGCAAATCTTCCATATGTAAATAGCTAGTACAGTGACACAGGGTAGTATGGGCTTTCCTATTTAAGATCCTTTTCCTAGTTAAACAAAATATTTTTTGTTTACAATTAGGCCTCACAATTTCATGGTTTGGTTTGTGGCTTTTGAATTACCTTATTCAAAAGGATTGCACTTGTAGCCAACCCTGGCTCACGAAGAGCCAGACCTGAATTCTCCTTCCTATTAACTTTGAGGAGGTTGGAAGAGATTGGTCTATAGATGAAAGATTAACAGATGAATTAAGTAACACTTCAGATTTGGATTAAATTATTCCATTCCTCCCGATTTACTATAGGAGGTTTTGAAATGATGATTTTCAGTCCTATATGGTACAATTTAGAATGAGAGAAAAACAGAGAATCCTCCAAGGAAGAATTTCAGAAAGTCTTCTCTTCTTTTGTTGGCTTAGAACCTAATATATTTCTAGAGTCCCAACAGCAGTCCTTTTAAAGTATGATTTAAGGACCCCTGGGAGTCCCGGAGACCCTTTTAGGGTGTTTGTGAGATCTTCCTTTTGCTAGTTATGTATCTGTGTGAAGCTAGAGTTTGTTTATATACTTCAAACCAAAACAACATATTCCAACAGATAAAATGTAGAAGTCAGTGGGAGAACCTGTCTCCTATTAAGCCAGACAGTAAAAAGATCCTACAAAAATGAAGACAGTGTTACATTTCTCGTTAACTTTTTTCATAAAGATGTTATTCATATTAACATGTAATGGGTCTATAATTTGTAGCTTTAAATTAAAAAGATGTTGAAATTTTTTCTGAGTTTTAATTTCTAAAACAGTAAATATTGATAAATATATACAATATAAACTAAAGCTTTTGGGGGGTCCACAATAAATTTTGCTACATAACAAATTAACCCAGTTAACCCAAGAAAAATTATTTAAAACAACAAACAAGTATTATCTCACAGCTTTGTGTCTGTCATCAATATGAGAATGGCTTAGGTGGTAGTTCTTAGAGTGCTAATGAAATTTGATATTTCATTCAAGATATTGCCCAGGCCTGTAGTGTTTTTTTTTTCTGATTTGTTTCTTTGCATTTGTTTGGTTGTGTTGTGTTGTATTGTGTTGTGCTGGAAATTGTGCCCAGAGCCTCATTGATCTGCTAGGCAAGTGCTCCACCACTGAGTTGCATCCCTAGCCCGGGGCTGCAATTTTGACTGAAGCTAGAAGACCCACTTCCAAAGTGGCTTACGTAGAGATTTAGCAAGTTAGTGCTCTTGTTGGAAGGAGGCCTCAGTTCCTCACCAGAAAGACCTCATAAATCGCCTCACAGCATGAGAGTTGGCTTCCTTAGAATAAGTGATCTACGGAGGAGAGCAAAGAGGAAGCTGTGATGTCTTTAATGACCTAGTGTTGGAAATGGCACACCATCAATTCTGGCATGAAAATTCACAGAAAAGGCACATTGCCATTAACCTCCCTCAAAATATTTTCCCTCACTTCAGACACACTTATCCCATCGGTCTTGCCACTTCCTGAAGCAGTTCTGGAAGTCCTCTTTCATGAGTGTCTTTATGAGGTGTTAATTCTAATACATACTTCAGGGGGAGAGGAGTTGAGCTCCACCTCTTGAAGGGAAAAATACCAAGGAATTTGTGGATGTATTTTAAAACCACAACAGGTCTCCTGACATCAAAATGTTTGAGAACCATTTTTCTGTATCTTAAGGGTTCTTTGGGACTTTTAAAAAAATTCTCTCTGGGAAGAAATAAGGAAACCATGTATCAAGGCTCTGTTTAGCTTCTGTCTATTCTCTTACACTTCTTTCACCCTTGGCTTGAACTACCTGTAGAATTAACCTCAGCCCCTGTAAGGCATTGATCTTGAACTAGTGGAACTCCTTCTATGTTTGACTAAAATGAATGTGTGTGTGTGTGTTGTGATCAAAATAGACAGTGGATGTTTAAATTTAAAATATGCATTAGAGTAAAAGATATATTGTCATTGACTCCCCTCAAAATATTCCCCATCACTTCATACACACTTATCCCTTCATTCTTTCCACTTTCGGAAGCAGTTCTGGAAGTCCTATTTCTTGACGGTCCCTACAAAATGTTATTTTAAAAAGTGCCATACAACACAAAGGCAGGTTTGCAAAAATATTACAGTGTTATCTTTATTCACCTTATTCACCAGATCTGCCTTTGTGGCACTTTTGACTCTTTCCCAAAGTCAGAGTGACCATGAAAGGTAAATGTTTTTAATCAGTTCAGAACATGGAGGCATCCAGGACAGCACAACTAAAGATACTCATAGAAGAGGACTTCCAGAACTGTTTCAGGAAGTGGCAAGAATGATGGGATAAGGAGGTTAGAATTGGGGGGGTATTGCGTGATGTCTTTTACTTTAATGAATCACTTTTCATTCACTGTATTTTTATCGCATCTTTATTCAACAGAAATTTATTAAACACTTATTAGTGCTAGAATGCGTGGGGAATGGTGAAATTGCCAGGACAAAGCCTCTTCTCTCAAGGGTCAGTCTAATGGGAAAATAGACTTAAATACAAATAATGCCAAAATAATTGACTAAGTGCTAAAGGAAGAACATGTCCAAAGCAAGCAGGCATCCTAAATTGAAAGACAGCACTTCTTGTGCCCAGGGGAATTATTACAGTGGCTTTATGAAGTATATTAATTTGTAACAGAATGGCATGTGGTGCTTTTTCAAAAATAAACACACCAACCCAGTCTTATTTTGAAATTATCCTGTCAACATGTACAGTTTTTATATTATCAGTTATAGCTTAAAATAAAAGTTTTTAAAAAGGAAAGAAATTAGCCTGTCAACTTAGACATATTTATAAATGAGAGGTTTGCTGAGGCCCTGCTACCATGGCTTCTATCTCAGGCTCTGTGGAACCTAATCCTTTTCAACCTTACCATACCGTGTAAGAATTGATACAGGGGTTTTTGTTTGGGCACCCAGGTTACTATTCTTGATTACATTCATTTTTGAACTTATAGCTAACCGCCACATAAAAGAAAATAGCAAGAGAAATTGAGAAAACCTGTAGGCTTGAGTCAGTGGAGGTTGGGTGTTACAATCTTGAGCCTACCCCATGATGTTTCTCGTCATCATTTTTTTTTCTTTTTGCATACTGAAGCATGAGTCTGGGACCGAGCCTTGCTTTCTGAATTTTCTGGCAGAAGCAAGCAAAGCAGCAGGAGAGTCTGACTTCATTTAACTCCTTCAGTCACTGTAAACCCTTAGGGTGAGAGGCAAAGTGGGAGTTAAGATGACCTCTTGCTAAATGCACTGCCCCCTACTCTCTGACATTATTGGAAGAGGTTGCTCTGGCAGAATGTTGGTACCTCTATCAATTTCTCAGTATGTTCTGCACAGCATTTCACGCTGTCCAGAAAATTTTGTTTGTGCCTCCAGCATCCCCCACACCTATGCCCAGGCTCAATCCTAGTTGTTGAAAATATGACAGTCGGACTGGGGATATGGCTCAGCATCACAGCGCCTGCCTGGCAAGCGCGAGGTCCTGAGTTTGATTCCCAGTACAAAAAAAAAAAAAAAAAAAAAAAAAAAAAAAAAGAAAAAAGAAAAAAAAAGAAAAAAATGATAATCAGAAGAAAACCGTATTGTAGCATTCAGTCTGTGAAGATTGTGATTTAGCTCTCTGAGTTAGATTGTGAGTTGAGAAGCCCTTTGCTTTATTAAAATAACACACAAAGAAATGCAGGATTCCTTTGGTAGCATTCAGAATTCATCTGTTTGTTTTGTCTGCCCCCAACTGGGTAGTTTGCAACACGCAACTAATCTTAGAGATGGCTTAGTTCAATTTAAAGGCAATTTTATACTCAACTGGTGATCTATGTATGCAACTCAGGGTTACTTTAAGGGGTCGCTACTGAAAATGTCTGTCATCAGATTTAAAACAGGGCGGGTTCAACAAGATCCTCAGGTGGTGTAATCAGAATTGAAGCAGTCAGCTTCAGAACTCCTGGCATGTCCAGTATTTGCAGCACACTCAGTTGTTACCCTCTCTCTCCTTTCCATTCCTGTCTCCTTCACCACTTCCCATGTGATGTTGTTTAACTTTGTCATTTCTGTATCGCAAATACTGTTCGGTAGAGTGCATAAATAATAACTTTCCATTTTCCAAACCCCAAAGCTTTAGGTGAACTGTCCATCCTGCTGTTTCATACTAAACTTCTGGCTCAACTGCCACCTGTGAGAAAGTCACGTCCCCCCCACCCCGACCCTTGTGAAATTACATGTATGCGTTCCATCCCTCTGCTTTCTGCGTGTCCCCTCTTTCTCCCTCCCCTCTAACTTGGCCTGAAAGGGTGTTGGATTAGGTGACACTCGAAATAACCTAAAAAGAAAACAACAAGAGCTGACCTCAGTTCCCTGGTTCAAAATCGGAACTTACTCATACCCAGTCTCAGACCCCAGGTTTAGGTTGGTTTAGGTTGGCAACTTTGTAAGCTCGGTGGCTCCTTTCATCCTCTGAACAAAACAACAAAGTATGTCCTGAATCAATGAGTTTCGGTCAGGTACAAGTCATTCTGCCCTAAGTAGGACTCTACTTCTTTCAATGCCTGTCAACACTATATGCCCGGTGTTGTATAGGGGTTAGGCTCTGGTGAGTAGAGGAGCTCCTAGTCTATGTAAGAAGACAGACATACAAAACAGAGCTGTGTACCAAAGAATAGCAACACCACCGATAAGGAGGTTAACAGCTCTCCTGGGTGAGTCAAGAAAGGCTACTTAGAAAAGGTAACTTTTGAGCTCAGCCCAGAGGATGAGGGAAAGGAAGGTGATCCAGGCAAATGAAACAGAATTTTAAAAAGTACACTAGTCTCCAGAATGTAGAAATTGATAGTTTGAAATTAAAAGTGTCACAAGCTCCTTCCAGCAGAATTAGATATGATCTTGCATCATTCCAGTTTTAGTTGTTTTAGTTAATGTACTTTTCTGTGTTTTCAATAAATAATGAGCTCATACTACTTTACATGAAGAAAAAGAGATCCTTAATAATAATTTTTTTTTAAGTTCAGGGTCTTTAGTGGAGGATGAAAGACTATTTTTACTTGCAGTGGTTTCCAATTAGCACTGCTTTGATGCCTGACCAAGCAAATCATTGCAGGAAAGCAAAGGCAGTCCCTTCCCCCACAACCAAAGAAGGGGCACCCCTCTCCAAGATGATGGAACCCTCCAGGGAAGATCGCAAACACCCAGCCACAATGTTTCAAAAAGGCTCACACGTGCACAGGAGCCCTATCCTTTAGTTCCACGTTCACTGCACTGGATGGAAGCCTCTGTAGAGAGACTCTTTCTCCTGAGCACATTGCTGAAAGCAAACACTGGATTTGTTCTTACTGAGAGCCATAGGTTCCTCTGTTCCTATGTCAGTATATTTGGCATGTGTGTTTTTAGAATAAAGTGGAATTGGAATCAAAGGACATTCCCTGCAATAAATTTTTTCCCATCTCAGGCAACTGATCATGCAAACTTTCTGGGAACAATTGAACAGGCTGCCATAGTTCATGGGTGGAGGTTTTTTTGTTGTTGTGTGTCAGAGGTGATTAGCACAAAGAAAAAAGTCTGGACTAAGTTATACATGAATAACTAATACATCACTTAATTTAATTTCAGACATCTTTCTTTAAAGAGATAAATAGAAATACTCAACTCATCTCCCTTTAAATTATAAGCAAGGGAATGTCAAGCTTTATTTAAGAAAAGTTAAAAATAAAATACCCAATTCCCATGCTGGAACAAGTTTAGGAAGAAATGACAGGAAGAGACAAAGAAGAGGAGAAATGAGAGCGGCTCAGTAGACTTGGTAGGGGGTAAACTACTCCTGTCACGCTCTGCAGCCATGATGTCAAAGGACATCATCACCTGTTGTCACCATACTTTGAAAAGGTCATTGACTGTCCAACAGTTTAGAAAGTATTTTTCTACCCTCCAAAATTGTATGTCTGGATTTATTTTGAAGAGTCAAAAAATTTCGTTTGGAAACCAAAGGCTATTTTCATTTTCCCATAGTAATACAGAAGGTCTTGCATAAAGGAACGGCCTGCACCGTAACTGTCCTTCGGGACTCTGAGGTCTTGGCCAGTTCGCTGGCGGTGTTGGAGCCCTGTTCTTTGTCTGCCAAAAGAAGGTACTGCGTTGTCCCAAAAGGCCTAGGAATTACTGGAGATCCAATCGCCTTTCCTCCCTCCATACTGGGAATCGAACCCAGGGCCTCCTACAAGCTAGATAAGCCCTGTAGCGCTGTGCCTTGTCCCCAGCCCCTCTCTTTATAATGAAATTCCTTTCTAATCAAATCCATTCTTGTAATGGGGATAATATACACTGAAGCAGAGAGAACTCCTTGAACAAATCTGTCAGGAAAAGAATTCAGACAAATAAATGTACAAATTTACTCAAGAGAAAAGTTTAGAAAGGAACATACCCAAATATTAACAGTGATTAACTCTGGTCTGTGGGACTATGAATGTTCTTTTTTTCCTTCCACCTTTCTTTATTTTTTAAATTCTCCACAGTGAACATGTATTGTTACAATAAAAAAGAAAATCAAGAGGCTTTTTAAAAGATGAAGAAATAGATTTTAAACACTCTTTACAGCTGTTGTGATGCTGAAGTCGCAGCTTACAGATTTCTCTTATCACTCACTTGTGTGTTTATGTCCGTCCAACTCTGCTTTCCCCAGCTCCCCTGTCTCATTCCATTCTTCCAAGTTACAACCCCACACCCTAGAGAAGCCCCTCTTTCTCTAAGACATATTTCTCATCTGTTTTCTACCCTGTGTTTGGAAGCATAGGACTAATAGCTTTATTGAAATATAATCTACATATGGTATAGTTTATCCTTTAAAAATGTGTAATTCAGTTGATTTTAGTATATTCTCACACAACCATTATGATTTTTTTTTTGCAACCCTGAGCTACATCACCACCCCTTTTATTTGTTCATTTTTGAGACAAGGTCTTGACAAATTGTCCAAGCTGGCCTCAAACTTGTGATTCTTCTGCTTCAGCCTCTCTTGTAGCTGGAATTACAGGTGTGCACCGCCACAATTTTTAGAAAATTTTTTATCATCTCGAGGAAAAAAAAGATCTCGTACCCTTTAGCTATTCCTTCTATATTATTATTTTCCCCACCCCTAAGCAACCATGAATTTACTTTTATGTCTCCACAGATTTGGCTATTCTAGACATTTCACATAAATATAATCATGTAATACCTAGTGTTTCATGACTGGCTTCTTTCACTTAGTGAAACATTTTCAACATTTATCCATGCTGTTATAATTTCTTTCCTGTTTAAGCCTGAATATTATTCAGCTGTGTGTATATACCTCATTTCATTTACTCACCAGTGGGTGGTCATTTGTCTTACTTTACCTTTTGTCTGTTGTCAGTAGAGCTGCTATGAATACATACTTGTCTCAGTACCTACTTTCAATCCTTGTATATACCTAGGAGTGGCTTTGCTGGGTCATCTAGTATCTCGATGCTTAACTTCATGAGGGACTGCTAGTTGTTGTCCACAGTGGCTGCACCATGTTGCATTCCCACCCAGCAATGTGTAGGAGTCCCAGTTTCTCCACATCCTTACCAGCACTTGTGGTAGTCTTATCTTTTTCATTATAACTGTCCTGGTGAGCGTAAAGTGATTTCTCACTGTACTTTTGATTTGCATTTCTGTGATGAGTGTCTTTTTAGACTTGACTTCATTTTGACTTTTTGCATCTGATGCTTATATTCTTAAACATAAATCTTGGTGAAGGTCACCACCACCATCCTACTAGGCTCGGAAAAAGGAAAACCATTCAACTGCTATACGATATTAGTCAAGAGGGTTACTCAGCCCAATATCTAGCTTGTTTTTCTGAGTATTTGTGTGCGTGCGTGTGTGTGTGTGTGTGTGTGTGTGTGTGTGTGTGTGTATTTCAGCTAGCTAGTCTTTGGAAAAAGAATACTAGGGAAAATCTGTTGGAAAAAGAAATAGTTGTGCTTATTAATACCTATCTCAAAAGAGGAGGGATTTTAATAATCTCTTTAATATGAAGTTATCCAAAACATGAATTTTTAAAAAAAAATTTAGCACCAGGTACATTTATTAGAAAAGAAGAAAGTTATGAAATACTCATATATTTCCTTATGAAATTAGAAGTAAAAGACAGAATAAAACCAAGAACAAATAGAAGAAAATAATAAAGATCAGAAAACAATCCTTTATTTTTCATAAAAATTAACATTTTTATTCTTAAATTTCTGTAGAAATACAAAAGACTCAGAATAGTCTAAATAACTTTGATAAAGGAACAAAATTAGAGCTCCAACCCCCCCCAATCCCACGATTTATCACAAAGTTACACCAATCTTGACAGAATAGCATTGATAGCAAGATAAACAAACCACCAAGGTACCAATGTGATGTCCCAAAATAAATACCCACGTAGCAGACAATTAATTTCTGGTAAAGATGCAACAGCAGTTAAGTGGAGAAAGAATTGTACCTTCAATAAATATGCTAGAAGAACTGGATATCCACATGCAAAAAAAAAAAAAAACCCTCAAATCTTACAGCACATCAAAAATTTCTTAAGATATCCAAAGGTCAACTCAAAATGGCTCTCAGTGGGTTAGTTAACATAAAGGCAGGTGTGGCCTAAGTCATTGCTTTGGCTGAGGTCATTCTTTCCGGGACAAAAAGACTGGGACAAGGTATAGAAGGGAAGGCAGAACCTACAGAGGTGTTCAGTGAAGGGAGGCATCGAATTTACTTCTGGACAGGCCACGTGGATGACAAAGGAGGCCATTGTGCTTCTTTTTTTTGTTTTAACTATCTTAACCATTTTTGTACACATATACATAAACATACATAATTTTCCTTTCAGCTTGTCACACTATTGAAACAATATGATGTTTACACATGTGTGACTTATTTATTTCACTAGTAAGTATGTTCTCAAGGTGCATCCATTTAAGTATAAGTGTCCAGTTTATCTTTCTTTATAGCTGAGTAGTATATAGAAATACCAATCTTTTTTATCCACAAAACTTGAATTTTTAAAATTTTTTTATTTTTTATTTTTTTGGAGATAGGGTCTCACTAGGTAACTTGGGCTGGCCTTGAATTCACTATGTAACCCATGATGGCATCGAACTCCTGGCGATCCTCCTGCCTCAGCCTCCCAAGTGCTGAGATTACAGACCTGTCCCACCACTCTCGGCTTGAATTTTAAAAATTATCCTACATGCATAATTTTATCTGAAATATAATATATATTCACGTGATATATATATTCTCATTTATATTTCTCATTCATGTTCTACACACTCGATAATAGTAGCAATTGGCCATGACTACTGTTGTGAAAGAATGACTCTGCACTTATTTGTGTGGGTGCTGCCTGTGAATCTGTGCTGAACAGTACACATGCAATTGTCTCATTTAATCATCATGGCAACCTTGTAAGATAGGTGTAATCATTGTCTTGCTGTTACAAAGAAACTAAACCTTGGAAAAGTTTAGAATTGGCCCCTGCTGGGTAAGTGAGGGATAGCTGGGTTTTACACCTCAGCTGAATTGAACTCAAGAATTAGTGCTATTTATCACAGGTTTGAAGGAGATGATCTGAGAACCCAAGCATAATTATAACATGGTTGCTAAATAAAGCTGTGTTCTAAATTCAAAATAACTCATTCATAAGTAAGTTTTCAAACTACAGTTTTATATGTCCATCCTACGTATACTTTGGAGGTAAGTAATAGTCTTCGGCATAGGATGACATTTTGTTCTCCAAGTTACCACATTCAAAATTCAAAGAGTTGCCCTGAGTTCTACAATGCAATGACCCAGACTATGTCACATCATCCACATTGTTCGTGGTTTCCTTAGATTTTTTTTTTAACCTTGATCATTCCAGGTAATGTCCTCACATACTAAAGTGGCAAATCTTGTCAGATGTGTTGATACACATCTGTGAAGAACTCTGTAAGTTCAAGGCTGGCCTGGGCTACATGATGAGATGAAGGTCAGCCTAAATTATACAGCGGAAACCTTGTCTCAGAAAAACAAAAAAGAGGGGAGGGGAAGTCTTATGTTTATTACAGACCCTTATTTCCTTGGCATTCAGATCGAACCTCATTGAGATCTTCAGTTTGTCAATGGTCTTTATGATCAACTAAGAAAATTGCAAGAGTCAAGATGCAGGGAGAAATTCGGGGTGCTTTTGTTTTCAACTTCTAGGGAAATCATTTTGGAATGCCTTGCTGTGGGTTCAGTTTTTCTCACCCTGTGCTATATTAGTGAGAGTGGGTGTGAAGGTAAGAGGAGGCCTAAGGGAAACTCTTTCATTAAAAGGAAGGCCACTGCTCCCATAGACTAATGGCCACGTTCCATTTCCTTAGGGAGTAAGGAGAATTACTCAGCCTAGGCCTTTAGTCTTTCAGTTTCCACTCTTGGGAACTGTATTATTACCTTGTAAAACAGAGCATCTCTCCTATTAGCCATTAATTGAACCCATCTTTTTTCTCCGTGAGAAACAGTAATGTTGACTTTTATTCTCAGAGCTCTGTATTGAGACTCTCCTCTTTGGAGATTGATGGTGCCGAGACACCAGGAGAAGGCTCTGAGGGTAGGATGGGCATAGCAGGACGTAACTGTTGGAGCATCAGGAGTTATATATGTCCCAGTAGCCTTTCCTGGCTCGTTCTGTCCGTCATCCTGGCCTCCCTGTGGAATGAGCTTTTATAACCAGGTGCCAAGAGCTAGATCTCGTGTTCCCTCTTGTTCTCTCTCATGCACGGTCTTTCTCAACTCATTAGTTGAAAGGAATAGCTTTGTGGTTAAAAAAAAAAAAGGTAGAAAATGGCATTCAGTGCAAGGAGGTCATTTCCACTAGTCTTCCTTTTTGCCAGAACTGGGAACAACCCCTAGAAGGTCTTTCTGGGCTCAGTGCTTACAAAATGTCCACGTGAGAGTCAAACCTCTTGCTCCTGTACAAAGACCTGTACATCAAATCAGTCCATTCTTAGCCTGCAGACAGTTTTTTAATATTTTATTTTATTTTATTTTATAAGTACATGTTTGCAATTCATGCATTTTGCAGTCACCTTGGGGAGTGGTTACGTGTACATACTACAGCATTTTTTTGAATCCCTTTTCCCTTCTTTTCCCTTCCCCCTCCTTCTATGATTCACCTATCACTTAATACTTGTTAATGTTATTTTTTAGCTCATCTTATGGCATATAATGTTTAAATTGATTGATATTATTAGAATCCTGTACATGGTCAATAGGGAAGTGGTCCAAGGGAACAAGGGGGAGGTGTGAGGCAGAAGAAAAGCGGGAATCAGAGGAATAAAGATGCAAGTCATTTTTAAAGATTTACGTCACTGCCAGAAAATTCTCTAACCAGAATCTCCAAAAGCCGTGTGTGTACTTAAGGTAGTCTTGGATGTGAAGAATACTTTAATTTTCTATCAGACACATTGCCTTAGTAAAGAAAGCACATTTTATTTTTGTTTGTTTACCACTGGACATCCATTGCATAGATATTTAAGCATTTGCTCAAAACATACTTCTCTTCAGTCTGTAGTATCTCACTTTGTGTATACATGTACAGCTGTGTGTACATGGACTATTTAATAGGCGTGAAATGTTGCAAGTAGTTGTGTGTTTATGCACATTTTCATATATAGTATGTTCTCTCTCCCACTTGTCTTATCATAAACAGCACAAAAACGACAGCAAACAAGTCATAAAATAATTAGACCCTTTTCCTTTCCCATTGCCTCACGGGAGCCACAATATACAGACAAAGAACAAAGAAACCTTTCTCCTCTAGCAGATGTAGGCTTCTCTGACTATATTATGAGAAAAATTTCATAAAGCTTCTGCTGTTCTGTGCACCCTGTGATTCGGATCTGCAACCATTAGCCAGCGCCTGTATGGAAAGGGGCCATCTCTAGGGTAATAGCATTGTAAATTACAATCAATGCACTCAATTACACTCAGAAACCAAAAGATATGTAGCGCTCCAGTGTGCCTTGTAATCAGCACCTTTGAGAATGTAGGTAACATCATTTTGAGCAAAAAATGGAAGGTGCTGAACATGTTAGAAAATGGATGTTGGAATTAAATCATCCTTCTGAGAGGAACAGCACCTTATATGGCAGGCAACCTTCCCCCCACCCCACCCCCAATATCATTTTATTGATTTTTTTTAAAAGAAAAACTAATTTGTAGCCTCGTAGCCAAGTATGTCTTTAAAAATCATTTATTGCTCTAATCAGCCTGGCAGAACCTTTCTGTCATGCTGATAAGGAAATTAAACTTTTCTCATACTGGGTTTACATGCCTCTTATGCGCAGATGTTCTGTTTTTCTTTCAGGGAACTAATTCAGAAGTTGAAATCTTTCATCAGCTTCTATAGCGCTTTACCAGGCTATATCTGCAGCCATAGCCCTGTGGCTGAAAATGACACCCTGTGCTGGAATGGACAAGAGCTTGTGGAGAGGTAAACATTTTAAAGTTAAATATAGCAATATTTGAGGAATAGTCATCATATACTCCTCTAAAGGTTAATTGTCAACCTTGATTAATTTCACAAGGGAAGTTCTATACAAAGCATATGTGAAACCCTGGTGTGGTGGTCCACACCTGCAATCCCCACCACCTATATGGCTGAGACAAGAAGACTGCAAATTCAAACCCCAGCCTGGAAAACTTCATGAATCAGCTAGACCTTATCTCTAAATTTAGAAGTTTTAAGAAGGGCTGGGTGTGAAGACCCTGGCTCTGTGCTCAGTACCTTAAAAACAAGTGAGCATGTATGATCTGACAGATGGTATTTTATAGCTCTCATAAAATTTAGAATCTTTGAACATACAAAAAAGTATGTACTCAGGGACATGTTACAAAGTATAAAGCATGAAACATCTCTTTCTTTGTGTCTGCATTCCTCTCATTTGTGGGCCTTTAAATTCATTTGAAGAAATCATATTCGTACTAGTAACTACCATTTTTTGAGAGTTTACTATGTGTTAAGAAGCATCATGGTAAGTGCCTTGTATTAATTTTTATCTTTCCAAAAATTCTGTGAAATGTGTACTCTTATTTTTTCCCATTTTACAGAAGAATATGGAGTTTAGAAAGGGAGAAAAAGAGTAATACCATTTCACTGAGCAATTTTACTGAAATACTTGATTGTTTGAGGACTTGTTATTACAATCTGTGCTATGATCATCTGTGAAAATTTTGTACATCACTGGCAAGGAAATTATATGCATTTGTTTAGCAAGTTCCTACTGAGCCCTAAGTGCCAGGCACGTTGAACTGAACAAAACAGAAAAAATTCCCCATTCTCTGGTGGGGTTTTCATTTTTGTGAGCTAATGGTATACATTGCCTTGCATGTGTGAGGAATCACTTGCGATTAAGAAACTACATTACAGGGCCAGGGATATAACTCGGTGGCACAGGGCCTGCCTGGCAAGTGTGAGGTCCTGAGTTCGATTACTGGTACCAAAAAAAAAATTACATCAAGAGGCTACAATGCTTAGGAAACCACATGAAGTTGATGAACATGCTTGAAACACCATCTGTACAAGTAATGGTATGGTGTAGAGGAGAATACAAAAAAAGACCTGAAAGTAAAATATTCGAGTCTTTTACTAGTTAGTTTTTTAACCTAATGCAAGTGACTTGATTTCCCTAGGCTTTGGTTTCTCCATTAAAAAATGAGATGGTTGGATTAGGTCCCCTCCAACTCTGATAGTCTGTGTGTTTTCTCCATATTTATTTATTCACTGACACCTTCAGTGTTTGTTTTGAGATACTATGTGTTAAGCATAGAGCTAGGTATTAGGGATATGGTGAAAAAGGCAAGTTACTGCCTTTGAGGAGCCTACATTCTAGTGGGCCCCAGTACCAGGACATTAGATGCTGTATGAAATTTCTTCACAATGCAATGTCATGGACATAGGAAGGCTCTGGAGTCAGATATACTGGAATTTGCATCTTGCTTTTCCTACTTACAGTGCGTGGCCTTGCCTGAAGTATTTAACCTTGGAAGTCTCAAGGATTTTTGTGCCTGTTAAGTGAGGCCATAAATGTAAAGTCCTTAGGAAACTGGCATGTACCATACTTCTCTTTTTTCCCCCTTCTCTTTCTCTTGTAACTTTCCTCTTCCCAACACAAGAAGAAATTTATACCTGAAAATAGGATATTTCTCATCTAAAGCTACTTTAATGACATGGGGCAATGAAAAAGAAGTTGCATACCAGCCTGGTTGAGATATCGAACTTGCATGGTGACAGACTTCACTGTAGTAAATGTGAACCAGACTGGAGTGATTAATGGTCTCATGCAACCTACTCCATTCTGGAGAAACACTGTGTGTTCCTCATCCCAGAAGCTCGTGATGTACTAAGTAGAATCATAGAAACATACTTAACTTTTATGCAATATTTTTAATAGTCAGAGAAAGGTAGTTGGTTTTTGATTTATTCAAATTTGTTTTAAAATAGGAGTAAACAAACAATATATTATTTAAAAAGAAAATACAGGTCAAATATGTGGTTCTTGTATAAACTTGACAACACACCACCTCAGTGACTTTTCCGTTCTTCAGTTAATATGGCGAAAAATGAATAATTTCTGAGTACTTGTTTTAAGTTCCATATCTTCTAACTATGGTCCCTTATTTAAAAAGAAATTTTGCAATACATAAATTTACTAGTGTTTTCATGCATTCCGTTTTTTACTCATTTAATGAATACTTAAGCATCTGCTGTGTATCAAGCATCAATATTGGTTTCATTGTTATACAGTAATTGTTTCAAGAAAATGCAACTGTGCTGGATATGTCTTTTATTTTTTAAAGGGAGAGGAAATCAGCTGATCTAGTTTGACTTAATTCAAGACTATCTTCCCAGGCTTATGTGTCTTGAATTAATGGAAATTTTTATTGAATTTTGTTCATGTTAACTACTTCATAGCCCAGTCTACTTTTGTGAAAGATGTTGTCCTGCAACCAAGAAAGTTCTTTTTTCTGTCAGCTGACATAATCCAAAGAGAGCTGAATTTGAATGAGTTCAAAAGTTAACCAGCCAGGCGTGGTGGCGCACGCCTTTAATCCCAGCACTCGGGAGGCTGAGGTAGGAGGAGCGTGATGAGTTCAAGGCCGGCTTGGGCTACAGCGCGAGAGCAAGGCCGGCCTGAGCTACATAGTGCGACCCTGCCTCAAAAAAGCTAGGGCTGGGAGTTTGGCTCAGTGGCTTAAGTGCCTG
>RJWM01027333.1:0-26943 GCA_004363535.1 Dasyprocta punctata
AGCCTTTGATTTTCAGTCTGTGAATTTCCTTTTGAGTGAAATGTGTTTCTTGTACACAGCATATTGTTGGATTTTGTTTCTTAACCCACTCTGCTAGTCTCTTTCTTTTTATTGCTGAGTTGAGACCACTTACATTGATTGATATAACTGATATATACTGGCTCATCTCTGTCAGGATATCTTTCTGTTGGTTTTCTACATTTTCTGTTTAATTATTTGCGCTGCTTAGTGGTTTTCTTTTGTTGTTGTTCTTAAGACTGCAGCTATCTTTGTCTGTTTCTAGAGTGTCTTTCAGCACCCTTTGTAGTGTTGGTCTGGTGGCCATAAATTTCTTCAGTTGGTCTTTACCATGAAAGTATCTTATTTCTCCATCAATTTTTAAGGATAATTTTACAGGGTACATCAATCTGGGTTGAAAGTTATTTTCTTTCAGGATTTGAAATACTTCACTCCAAGCTCTTCTTAACTTAAAGGTTTGTGTTGAGAAGTCTGCTGTGATTCTGATAGGCTTTCCTTCATAGGTGATCTGTTTCTTTTCTCTGATAGCTTTTAGTATTTTGTTCTTGTGCTGTATTTCTGATACCCTTATTATTATATGTCTGGGTGAGGATTTATTTTGGTTGTGGTTAATTGGGGTTCTGTATGCCTCAGTTACCTGTATTTCAGATTCTCTTCCCATGTTTGGAAAGTTTTCTTCTATTATTTCTGTTAATAGTCTTCATAGGTCATTAGTATTGACCCCTGCTTTTTCATTTATGAGTATCAATCTTATGTTATTTCTCTTGGCATTGTCTTGCAACTGTTGAATTGTTGTTTCTTGGCTCCTTACTATTTTTAAGAGATCTTTTCTTTCATGGCCATAAGCTCTCACACTGTCTTCAAGATCTGAGATTTTATCTTCAGCTTCGTTTAAGCGGATTTTCAAACTTTCCATGGAATTTTTCATTTCCTGCATTTCCCTTTGAATCTGTTTCATGCATTTTGTTTGTGTCTTTTATTGTTCATTCAAAGTTTCCATCATTTTCTTAAGTTCTTCTATTTTTTTATCTTGCTCTTTTTTAGATACACACAACATTTCTTTAATAATGCTTGTCATCTCCTGTCTTAGCTGAGAGATTATTTCTGGCTTGAGTTTCTCTGTAACTTGATTGAGCTGTTTCTTTACTGCATCTGCTATCATTTCAGAAAGTTTAGTTGTTTGACTCCCCGTGACTTCCATTTCAGTGTCTCTTTGGTTTGTTCTCAGTGTGCTGGGGGATTGAGACTGCCTGTTGGTCTCTCATTTTGTCTTTTCTTCTGGGACCTGTGTGGTTCTGTGTCCTGCGAGGTTCACTGGGCATTCCCCTGGTGTGTTGTGTTGAGTAACGGGACCTGGTAAAGCTGGATCCTGTGCGCAGCTAGTGAGGGTGCACTCCTGGAGTGTGCTGCTGAAGCTTCCACCTTACTGCTTGGGGGCCAGGACCTCCTGGACCCAGGCAGCTAGGCAGAGCGTACCCCAGAGTGTGTTTCCACCCGGACCCTGAGTCTGGCTGCAAGGAATTCAGAGCCTCTGGAGTGCCAGGCAAGCCTGGGGAAGTCCCAGGCCTACAGTGCTGGGGTCTTATACCTGGCTGGGCGGGCCTGCAACCTCTGGGACCCACTATGCTGACCACTCCACTGAACAATGGAGTTCGCACATACTGTGCACTCTGATCGGCAGAGCCCAAGCTTTCCAAGACCGTGCAGCTACACTGGCCAGTCCCTGATGAGCAGCTCTGGGGTCCTGGGCTGTGCTGAGCTCTACCTCTGTGTCCTGTGAGGCTGGCCAGGCATTGCCCTGGTGGGTTGCACTGAGTTGTGGGACCAGGCAGAGCTGGATCCTGTGTACAGCTAGTGAGGATGCACTCCTGGAGTGTGCTGGTGGAGCCTCCATGTTACTGGGTGGGGGCCAAGACCTCCTGGACCCAGGGAGCTAGGGGGAGTGTAACCCAGAGTGTGGCACCACCTGGACCCTTAGTCTGGCTGCAAGGAAGTGAGAGCCTCTGGAGTGCCAGTCAAGCCTGGGTGAGTCCCAGGCCTACAGTGCTGGGGCCTTGCTCCTGGCTGGGTGGGTCCACAACCTCTAGGTCTCACTGTGACAGCCCCTTCACTGAACAATGGAGCTCGAGCCCTGTGCTCTGATGGGCAGAGCCCAAGCTCTCCAAGGCCCTGCAGCTATGCTGGCCAGTCCCTGATAAGCAGCTCTGAGGACCTGGGCTGGGCTGGGCTCAGTACCTCTGTGTCCTGCGAGGCTGGCTGGGCATTCCCCTGGTGGATTGCGCTGAGTTGTGGGACCGGGCATCACCTGAATTTCTTATTGGTACATTTTCATGGATTCTAATTATTTGCTAGACTTGTCATACATGTTTTATGCTGCTTTGTTTGGCTCAGTTGAGTTTATACTAATGTCTCCTGTAAACTCTGTAATTGTTCTGTCTATATTATTTCTGAGCTTGTTGAGCGCCTTATTGATTTTTCTCTTCTTTTTATTATTTCTGTATAATTTATCTGCTTGCCTTTTGATTTCCTTTCCCAATAATGCCCCATGGGTCGGTTTTGGAATAGTTAGGAGTTTTTGGAGGCATTTTGTTGCCTGGTTTTCTCCAATTTCTATATTTTTTTTTTGTGCTGAGGTTTGTGGATAGATTATAGTGGATAGACTTTGTTAGTAGTATGGAGATCTCTCTAATTAGTGTCCAGTTTCCAGTGATGTGTTCTGTGCATTACTAAACATGGTCCCAGATTTGGCCACCTCCTTTAATTTGAGGAGGGGAGTTTGTGGTGTTATTGGTCCAGCACCCAGTTCTCCAGAAATAAGTTATTATTGTTGGTGACATAAAGACAAAACAGATATTATCACACAGTTAAAACTAATTAATGGCAACAACCATACCATCCTGGCAATAACAATGAAATCAGCAAGAGTAATAAATCAAAGACAATCTGAATGCTAACGTACCATAAGAACCAATAAAAGCTACATCTTTACCACTCTTAATAAAGAGATCTTAACAAAGAGATCTTTAATTATAATACAGGTAGGTGCAGCAACTATACTATCACTAACAAAAGAAAAAAATTCAAAAATAATAACATAAAGTCAACTAAATAATCCAGAGATTTAATGCAGCTTAATAGTAATACTAGTAAAGATGGAGTAAGTGGGTAAGGGGATAGTGAAAAAAGTGAAATTCAAAAAACAAAGAAAAGGAAAATGAGAAGAAAAAAGTGAAATAAAGGATCCTACTATGAAGTAAAAGAATATTAACAGAGTTAGAAAATGGTAACAGAAAAGAACAAACAAGAAAAAAGAAAAAAAAACTCAGAGCAAAATGACAACCAAGGGGGGAGGGGAGAAAGAAAGAAAGAAAAGAAAAGAAAAATAGATCCCCAAAACAATGAAGAAAAAGATAAATGAATCCAATTTTTGTCCTGTGTTTTTGAACAGGCAGTTTCTTTCCAGGGTCTGTAGTACTGTAGTCCATCAGATATTGGGAAAGGACAGTGAGTCACTGCTAAGACCTATTTTGTTTCCACACTAACATTTTTGTGTATGTGATTGCTGGCTTCTCTCTTGTCCTTCCTACTGAGTGTGGTAGGTAAATGGTGTCTGCCCTTTGGCTGTATTCATTCCAGCTTCTCAATGAAGAGGCATTTTTCAGCACAATTTAAGAAAAGTATTCAAATATTCAGAACCATCTATAGAAAGAAATACACTTTAAGAATAGTAGTGACTTCCTTAACACTAGAGTTATCCAAAGAGTTTTGAAAATCATTTTTACAAGGATATTGTGGAAGCAATTTGAATATTCAATGGAAATTAAAGTATATGATAATTCCAACCAAGAAACATGAAGATTCTTGTGCTATTTTGAAATATATGACAAATTATTGCAGAACATAGTTACTCAGTTATTCTATAGTATGACAATGGAACTAATTCTTCAGGTGTAACTGTATTTTGGTATCTGTGTGGGATGTCTTTCACTACTGGAATCACTGCTATCTTTTGGGTCAATGGAATCATTTTTGTGCAAATTTAACAAGGAACTTGCCCAGTGATACTTGCTTTTTTCTCCTTTTGAGGATTTTACAGAAATGTGACATTGCATTGTTGTTAAACAGAGTCATCACTTGCATTGCTACAGACTTATTCAGGTGGTGTTTTCTACATAATTTTGCAGTTTCCCACATTTCCCTAGTCTCATTTGAAGTGAGGGATTCCTTGACTTTTTTTCTTCTCCTCTGCAGATGAACTCTTCTCCATAACTTCTTGCTGTTGGGAGATGATCTCCCACAGTCCTGCAGCAAAAGAGAGGGAAAGGGGAGGGGGACAGAAGGGGAGAACCATTGGCTCAGTTGTGATCATGTGATATTTGGTGTTACTACTACTCATATTGCAAGACATCACTGAACTATCAGGCTAAAATTTTTCTTTCTTTCTTTCTTTCTTTCTTTCTTTCTTTCTTTCTTTCTTTTTTTTTGGCACCAGGGATTGAACTCACAACCTCATACCTGCCAGGCAGGTGCTTAAGCCACTGAGCCAAACTCCCGACCCTAGTTTTCTGAGGCAGGGTCACACTATGTAGCTCAGGTTGGCCTTGTGCTCATGTTATAGCCCAAGCCAGCCTTGAACTCACAATGCTTCTCCTACCTCAGCCTCCTGAGTGCTGGGATTAAAGGCATGCACCACCACGCCCAGTTCTATCAAGTTAAAATTTATTGAAAACATTTGCTTGTCTAATGGGATACTTGCAGAATAAGTTACTCTCAATACAAGGCTTTACTGTATATACACAGTAAAACTATATATATATACACACACATATATGTAATGAGCTTTTTCTTAAATATACATAAGAAATAGCCTACATATAATGAAAAACCCTCGAAATAATGATTTAATAAAAGTGCTTGCATCCCCAGTATCCAAATTATGGTCTAGAATATTATTTCCCACTAAAAGACATTGAGTGTTCTTAGAGATGTGTCTGACTGTAGGTCTGGGGGAGGGTATGAGCCAGATGCATGTACTTTTCATGATCATGACTGGTATCACTTTTCTGTTCAGTTGCTCCTAACTCCACTGTCTTAGTCCTTGCCATAGATCTCTCTGGCTTAGAAATTCCTTGTTACCATTGTAGTGGAGTAATTACAACTGCCCAGTCTTTACTGTTTTAGATTATTATTGTACAGATCAGAGGGATGCCTCCCAAATCATCATTGTTTGCTTATAAAATCTCTTGAGCCTCTCAACAATGTCAGTCTTTTTTTACTAGTGGATTTCTTCTTTCTTCTTATGAGCCCTTCCAGGAATCATCATCAATTTACACATTCTCTTTCTCTTTCCTCCACTATAACAAATACCTGAGATAATAAGCTTATAAAGATAAAATATTTATTTGGATCATGTTTTAGACATTCTAGTCCATGATAGGTGGTGATATAACACGTCATGGTGTGAGTGTGTGGTTGGAGCAGAACCACTTACCTCATGACTAGTAAGCAAAAAGGAGAAAAAAGGTCTGGAGTATCAGATTCTCCTTTAAGAGTGTGCCCCCAGTGATCCACAGATCTCCCCTTTGACCCTAGATCTTAAAGTTTCCACCACCATGCATCTAGAAGAGGCAATCCTAAAATTCATATGGAACCAGAAGAGACCCAGAATAGCAAAAGTAATTTTGGGCAATAAGAACAAAGCAGGAGGCATAGCAATACTTGACTTCAAGCCATACTAGAAAGCATTAGTGATAAAAATGGCATGGTACTGAACAAAAATAGACATATGGACCAATGGAACAGACAGATTCAGAAACCTCCACAGACACGTTCAACTATTTGATCTTTGACAAAGGAGCTTGTACTGGGTGATATACTATGTACCCCCAAGTCCTCATATACTTTTGATGGGGCTGAGTCTGGCATGGGAATTCGTAATGTGAGTGCTACACCTGCCCAGGGGTGGAGCCAACATACAGTGTAAATGAGGCAGGCTTTCCTCTTGCTTGCTTCCTTTCTCTCTCACCAGTGTACCCTGTGGTTGTAGTCGCCATGAACAGCAGCCTCACCACGCCATAGTGCCTTGGAGCCAACTAAATATAAACTGAAACTCCCCAGAAACTGTAAGAATAAACTTTTCCTTCCCTAGTTTTGGGCATCAGATATTTTGTCTCAGCAACGAGTGAAAAGTAACTAAGACAGAATTTGGTACCAGAGGAGTGGGGTTGTTGCTGTGACTTTTCCTGACCATGTGGTTCAAGAGCCTTTGAAAATGGCTTTCAGGGAAAGTTTGGAAAGGTTCAGAGATGTTGTCTACATGCATAGAGCTGAAAAAGCTTAGGTTGTTTTGTATGGGAGATACTGGTCAGAGCTCAGGAGACCAGAAGGCTGATAGGAAGCCTGCCAGTAAGGACAAGGCTTGGGAGGTTTCTGCTGGGAAGAAGGACCGCATTGGATGTTGGACTCCACACAATGTGTATTACAGCTTGACAGAAAGTTTGTCTGTATTCTGCCCATGTCCAGAGACTTTGCCTGAGACTGAGATTAAGGGCAAAGGACTAATTAATCTACAGAAGAAATTTCCAGGCAATCTAGTGTTGAAATGTTGGCCTGGCTTTTGTTGGGGGCTCTTAGCCAGATTTATGTTGCGAATAAAGAGCAAGGAGCCCAGCATAGTGATTTAAAACCTTGTGAGTTTGGCCAGGAAGCTGTGGACTATAAAGATAGAGCTGAGACCTTGATTGCTGAGAAGGAACAAAGGAATAAAAAAGGTGGCCTGGGGGCATCCCGGGAAGCAGCAGGCCTCCACCCTTTGCAGCCTCAGGCCTTCAAAAGTGAAAGAGTTTGCTTGGAGGAAAAAGCTGCAGAGTGCCATGTCCCAGAGTGGCGACAAAGGCCACAGGAGGTTTCAAAAGGTTTGCGGCTGCACCAGGTCCCCAAATGGTGGCAACCTCACCAGATTCCAGAATGGCAGCAGCATAGAGAAGCTGTTCCTCACAATCAGGTTCAGAGAGCTCAATGATCCAGGCAGTCAACCCCTACAGCCAAGAGAGAGGAAAGCCTGGCTACTGCTCCAGCTGGCAGTGGACCTTGGCAGCATCCACGTGGTGCTGGTTTTAAGTACAAGAAAAGGCTAAAGCAGCTTCCACCTCACCTGCAGAGAGCAATATGTAAAGATGTAAGGGTGAAGCCAAGGAACATGGATCATCCAAGGAAAGCTACGGAAGTTAAGACCCCTGAAAATGCCATGGGGGTGGAATCACTCAAGCCTTTTGGAGCTTGTAACCAGATTGCTTCAACTGTTGAGCAGAGAATTCCAGGACTTAATGTTTGCCCTGCGGGATTTTGGACTTTCTGTGGTTCCAATGCTTTGTATTCCTGTTTGTAACTTTTGGAATGGTAATGTTTATCTTGTGCCTTTATATGTTGGAAGTGCTTAACCTCATTTTCATTTGTACAGGGGGTTACAGTTAAGAGTTTGCCATAGATCTCGGAGGAGATTTGGGACTTGGACTTTTCAGCAATGCTGACACTGTTAGGACTTGGGCAACTTTTGGAGATGGACTAAATGTCTTTTATATTAAAAATGTAGATGAGTCCTTGGGGGTCCAGGGGTGTAATGTAGTGGGTGATATACTATGTACCCCAAAGTCCTCATATACTTTTGATGGGGCTGAGCCTGCCACTTGTTATTGGTTTGTTGTCTGGCATGGGGATTGGCAATGTGAATACTGCACCTGCCCAGGGGTGGAGCCAACATACAGTGTAAATGAGGTGGGTCTTCCTCTTGTGCTTCCACCTCTCTCACCAGCGCACCTTGCTGCTTGCGGCCACCATGAATGGCTGCCCTGCCATGCCACCTGCCTTGGAGCCAACTAAGTGTGGACTGACAATCCCAAGAAACTGTAAGAAATAAACCTTTTCTTCCCTAATTTTGGGCATCAGGTATTTTGTCTTGGCAATGAGTAAAAAGTAACTAAGACAGAGCCAAAAGCATATTCCACCATATGCTGGAAGAAAGATAATCTATTCAACAAGTGGTGCTGGGAAAATTTTTACGTGTCTGCAGAAGATTGAAATTGGACTTGTATCTCTCACCATACACTAAATTAAAATCTAAGTGACTCAAAGATCTAACCATTAAAACAGAAACATTAAATCTCCTGGAAGATAAAATAGGTGAAACAATTGAAGACAAAGGAGTAGGAAAGGATTTTCTACATAGAACCTCAGCAGGTGGTGGTGCATGCCTGTAATCCCAGCAGGAGGATTGCTGAGAGTTCAAGGCCAGTTTGGGCTACACAGTGAGGTCAAAATTAGCCTGAACTATGTAGTAAGACCATGTCTCAAAAACAAACAAACAAGCAGCCAATGTGGCTACTTTTCGTAGAAGAGTCTCAGCAGTCCTGAAGGCTTCTGGGTCATTAATAACTCCTAAGGCTCCCGCTAGGTCAGGGTTTTCTCTTAGTTTGTTATCTAGGAATGCACCAAATGTCACATCCTTTCACCAGTGTAGATTACTTCATACCACACTGTCAAGAAAAGGACTGGAAGAATTTTTTGATGACTCAAAGTGTTGGGGGCAAGAAAAAGTGAAATCTGGAGCTGCATGGACCTGTCAGTAATTAAGGAACAAAAGTAATGAAGATTTACATAAACTTTGGTACATCTTACTGAAAGAAACATGCTTCTAACTCTAGAACAGTAGGCTAAGTGGCAGAGTTTACCAATGCCAAGTCCAGAACAGTTAGACAAGGTCGTTGATTCCATGGATGCATTAGATAAAGTTGTCCAGGAAAAATAAGATGCTTTTATTGCAATCCGAAATATTGAATACAGTAATCCAAGTATTGTAATCCCTTTTCCAATCTTTCTCACAATCCAAGAAGTTATATTTATAATCCCTTTGAGACGTTATTGGAATCCTCACAAGTTAATTCCAATCTACCACCTCCAATGCAACCCACGGTGAGCATAAAGAGACCAAGACATATTCAAAATTAAGTGCAGCTGAGGTGTCCTGAGTCCAATCCTTGTGAAGATGTGCGGACAAAGGCCCTGATCCTAGGCCTAGAATTTATCATCTTGTGAAGAAGGGAGTGGCTTGAGGATGGTGACTGAGGATGGTGGGAACTACATGAGTGACTTGAGTTGGCTAGCTGGGTAGTGAGGAAAGCATCTTTGCAAAATGCAGAGATGATGATATGCAGAAAGATCAATTTAATAATTCAATTAAGGAGGAAACTGTATTGTTTTTGGAGGCTGTTGCTTCAGTTTCTGATATGTAAACTTTTGTGACCTGGGGACTCATAGCTTATTTATCTCCAGGCTCATTCCCAGTTGACAATCCTGGAGCTGACTGGCTCTACCATCCCGCTGTGCTCATGTATTTTACAGAGAGCACTATGCAAGGAAACAGGAGACAGTCTGATGGCTTTAGAGATTACATACCAGTACCTTGGCTAGCCATATCTTCAATGCTTAGAGCCAGTTGAAGAGAGAAGGAAATACCATAGTTAGCTCTGTACATATCAGTATATGGAAGTAAGTCTCAATGTAATCAAAGTTGCAGCAATTGTTCTGCATTCAAGGGGAGTCACTCAAATTTGTCTCCCACAGTTTTAAGGCTTTTGTAGACTGGTCAAGAAAGAGCTAGACCTGGTTCTTGGAGAAGAGATATCTTTGGAAGAATCATTTGGCACAAGTTCAAGCAGTGTTCTATACCTTGGTACCTAAATAAAAGACACAACAGGAAATGATTCTTTGCAATGCCTTATGTAGATCATTTTGTCAGACTGAGAATTGAGCAACAAGCCTGCATGAAAGCAAGAAAGAAAAACTTGGAGAAAAAGAAACAGAAAGCTCTGCAAGAAAAGTTTCCACATCTTGCTGAAGCCCAGAAGTTGAGTCTTGTCTAAAAAAAGTCTAAATAATTTTTTTCTTGCATAGTAGTCTGTGTGCAAAAATATATATTAAGTGATTTATAAAGGAATTGTGTTTTTTTATCAAAACAAACAAACCCAAACGCAAAACAAAAACAAAAACAAAAGAACCTCAATTGCACAAATATCAGGAAAAATCAACAAATGGGATTATATCAGATAAAAATGCTTCCATGCAGCAAAAGAATCAGTCAGTAGAGTGGAGAGAAAACCTACAGAATGGAAAAATTTTTTCTAACTACTTCTCAGACAGAAGACCGGTATCTAGAATATACAAAGAACTCAAGGAAATTAAACCTCCTAAAATTAAAGATCCAGTCAAGAAATGGGAAAAGAAATGAACAGACACTTCAAAGAGGAAGAAATACAAATGGTCAAGAAATATATGAAAAAAATGTTGAACATCTCTGGCCATTAGAAAAATACAAGTTAAAGCAACACTGAGATTCCATCTTAGCAAGAAGGGAGTAAAAAAATCAAACAATAACAAATATTGACATGGCTGTGGTGAAAAAGGAACCCTCCTGAATTGTTGTTGGAAGGTAAACTAGCCCATCCATTATGGAAATCAGCATGGAGATTTCTCAAAGAACTGAATTTACAAATTCCACATGACCCAGCTGCCTCCTCGCTAGGTATCTTCCCCCAAAAGTTTAAGTCATCATACTACAGTGATGCATGCATACCAGTGTTTATAGTAGTATAATTTATAATAACTAAATCCTGGAAGCAGCCTATATACCCATTAACTGATGATTGGATAAAGAAAATTTGGTATCTCTATATAATGGAATACTACTTGACTGTGAAAAATGAGACATTTGGGACGTTTGTGGAAGTGGATGCACCTGGAAAATATAATGTTGAGTGAAATAAGCCAGACACACAAGCTAAATTGCATATGGTGTCTCTCATTTGAATGAGGCAAAGTACAAACAAAAGAAAATGATAAAGGATGGATAGAAAGTGATGAGGGGATGGATCTCTTTTTTTAATTTTTAATTTTTTTATTTAAGAAAAAATGGACACAGAAGACAGAAACAAAAAGCAAAAAAGACAGACAAATAACAACAACAAATTTGATATGATAACATTGTAGGTTTACACAATGAGATGGTTGAAATTTGGCAGTAGTTACAATATTGCATATTGTTACCTTCATAGGGTTTGTTCAGATTGACAGATATAGACATGCAAAATTTATCAAATCATAAGTATTAACTTTTCTTTTTCAATAGCTAATGCATTTAATAATATAGTCATTTTAACTGTCTTATGTATACCTATTTATAAATTTATGTCTTTTTCCTTTTCCCTTCCTTCCTTCCTCCTTTCCTCTTAGAACACCTCTTGTTATTATTGAAATAACTGCCCATATCATCAGGTCTAATATAATCAAGCAAGATAGTTCAGAATGAAACCAATAAAGAATAAAAGAATGGTCATAAAGAAGAGAAACAAAAAACTAAAGGGATCAATGAACAACAATAACATATCCGATACTGTAACATTATAGATTTATGAAATGAGATGATTGGAATTTTACAGTAGTTGTGACATTGCATATCGTTACCTTCAAGGGGGTTGTTCAGATTGACAGATAAAGACATGTAAGATTGATCTAATCGTATGAGTATCAACTGTTCTCTCTCACCAGTTAATGCATTTAGTAATACAGTCTTTCAAATTATCTTATGTATACCCTCATATAAATCTATGCCTTTTTCCTTTTCCCTTCCTTCCTACCTTGGTTCCCCTTGTAATACCTCTTATTGTCTTCAAAACAATTGCCCTTACCAATTGGCCTAATATAGTTGAACGAACTAGGGGGATGGATCTCTTGTAATAAGGAAGTGGAACAAGGGCAAGGGATGAGGAGGAGGAAGAGGGGAAATAAGTATAATAAAAATGGGTGATATACAGGAACCTAAGGACCCCAATTACTGTAAACACTATACTCTATAGCATGAGCTAAGACAAGTAGTATTAACAAGAATGAAAAAAGTGATAGGGGAACTGGAGGCGGGGGGAAGAAGGAGAAAAGGAAAGGGGGTTGAAAAAGCTATAATGTATATGTAACCACTCCCCATGACTGTAAACTGATGAATTGAAAGCATGTACAATAAAATAAAAAATTATAAAAATCATAACAAAAAAAGAAATAGAGCCTTATTAAAAAAAATTTCCACTAACACCTAGTAGTGCCTTACTAGGGTCCAGACTTTTGTACAAGGACACTTGGGGGACACTTATTATTCAAAGTATGGCCTTTTGAATACTGGAAGTTCACAAATTTAAATGAGAAACAGGAAAAAAATAACAGGAGCCATTTATCAGTTTAGAGTATAGTTTAATAATTAAGAATATAGACTTTGGGCTCAGTAGAATGAATTCAAATCTTCCTGTTGCTTAAGTGACTCTGGGAAGGTTAAAGTCTTAATTTTTTCCTTTTTTGTAAAGATAAAGTTTAATACTATGTGGTGTCTGGCAAACATTAAGTATTCAATAATTAAGCATTTTATTGTAATAATTATATGAAGAACCTAGGAAAGCTCTGTCCTTAGTAGTGGCTCCACATTCTGAATCAGGAATAGGTTGGGAGATGTACACTGCTTTTGGTGTGTATGGGTAGTAGTGGACAGGCTATATTTTAAGGTTCTGTATTGGTTTGATCCTGTGTCCCCCCAAGGCCTCGTGTAATTTGGACGGGGCTGAGTCTGGTGTTCGTGATTGGTTTGTTGTGTAGTTCTCACTGAGAATTTTGCATTTTTAGTCATTTACTTATAAATATGCAATGAAAAGTTTTGTTTTTATCTGAGTCTGTATCACCACCAAAGCAGATCCTGAGACCAAAAATGACTTCCTGTGGAGATGAAATAAAAGAGATGAGACAGAGAGAGAGAGAGAGAGAGAGAGAGAGAGAGAGAGAGAGAGAGAGACAGAGAGAGAGAGAGAGAGAGAGAGAGAGAGAGAGAGAGAAAGAGAGAGACAGAGAGAGAGAGAGAGAGAGAGAGAGAGGAACAGACGGACAGACAGAGAGAAAGACACAGAGAGAGACAGAGAGAGAGATAGAGGAAGAGAGAGAGGCAGCAGACAGGCAGCAGACAGGAGAGGAGAAAGAGTAGAGGTGAGAGAAGACTTGGAAGAAGAGAAGAGAGAAGAGAGGAAAATGGGAGCAGAAAGGGAGGAAAACCATGGAATGGTATGTGTAAGAGCAGGTTAGCAGGTTATTCCCATGGGTATGTGTGTGAGTGTTCACTGCTGGGCCTCTTCTAAGATGTTATGTAGCACAAACACCAGCATTGCCTCACCAAGAAGCGAGCAGCTGGGGTACTGATCTCCCAGGTCCCACCCCTCACTGGTTGTGGGTGCTGTACTAACTCCTCCTGTGCACAGGGCATGATGCTGTAGGAAGCCTATAGTGTGCATAGGAATTGCCCACTAGAAATGTTTGTGAACCCAGTGTGGACCTAGGAGACACAGGAAGGACCCTCTTCAAGTTGCCATTGTCCCTGTATTTTAGGCTCCAGTGGTCAGCATGCACCTTTTACTGGTTGAGCATATATTTGTGGAAGGTTGAACTGTGTGAATGCAGGTAGACCAGATCTAGTCTTATAGAATAGGAATTCAAAGGCAAAATGAGGACCCTGGTGGCTGGTCTTTCCCCTCAGATACAATCTGATGCTAAACCTTCTCCCTTTTACAAGCAGACAGAGGTTCGACTTGCTCTGACCTGCTGCATGTGTTCTCAGAACATTGTCCTTAGATCACTGTCTTGGCTTTCTCAACTGCAGAAATAGAGATCAAAACATCAGGTTCATAGGAATGTTTAGGAGACAATGCATGTTGTCTTCCAGCCTAATTTTAGCCCTTTGCTTTTATCCGAGACTCTGGCACACATTTTGTTTTCTAGCAAAATTGACACTGTGTTAGCTGGTTTTAATGATAGTTTCACACTACCAGATCTTTTCAGATCTTCTTTATTATTTCTGTCAGTGAAATGTTTCAATCAAAGTGTACACACTTGGAACACAGCCACATGGGCTTCTGCTGGAGAGGTCCCTCACATACGGGGGGAGAAGCCAGCCACCACGATGTTCTCACCACTGATGAAGCTGGCGTCTGGGGAGCACAGGAAGGACACAAGTCCAGCACAGTCCTCAGGATGTCCCATTCTGTATGGAGAGAGAAGGTGGGAGGGAGTCTGGTGATACCTCCCCCATAGTCCCTGGGCTCCCATGTGACACTGGTCTTGTGGAGATAAGCAAAGAGATACAACACAAATCATCCGAGGAAACTGCAGAGGTCATGCCAGGCAAGAGGGAATTGTCAGATCTGGGAGTAGAAGTCTGTAGAAGAATGCTCTGTGACTTTTAATCTTTCAAGAAAGTTTTGAGGTCATATTAATTCAGATCCCCAAGAGCCTCTTCCTAGCCATAACCTACCTCTGCAATTTGTAGATTCTCTTGCTATGTTCTATCAGGTCTGCATCTTCAGTGACCTAAAGGAAAGGTCAAAAGGTTAGTGGTGCTTTTGCAGATGGATCACGTGGGCTGTACATCACGCAGACTGTGTGTCTAAAGAGCTGCTGTGAGACACTATGAGATGGCTCTTGACAGGGGACTGGGTCTTCATCTGCAGTGGATCTCAGACTTGGACCAGAGCTTCAGAGCAAGAGCCAACAGGTCTGAGTCTGGGAGTCTAGGCCCGTGGGACAAAGCCTTCAAGCAGTATTTATGCTGCTGCTCAGTGGAGTAGGAGGAGTTGCTGCCCTTGGACCTCACCACTTTGCTGAACTTTGTTTCTATGATTCCTGGTACTAAGCCGTTGACCCGGATGTTCTTTGGCGCCAGTTCTATTGCCAGAGTCTTGGTGAGGCCCAATAGGGCTGTTTTACTAACATTGTAGACTCCTAGCTTCTGTGGACAGAAAGGGAAATAGATTAACAGGCTGGAATGAAGACAAAGAAGAGTCAGTTTAATTTCCTGAGTTCTCAGTAATACTTTCCAGTTGTTCAGTAAGTCTAAGAGATAATGCCCCACGGAGAGGGCAAGATGCTTCCACTAAGTGAATTTGTATAAAAGACAAAGTCTGTGACACTTTTGCACATGAATAGTCCTGAGTTAGCAACTGTGGTACTGCTATTCCAGGTGAAAGGGGGAAGAGATTTTCTTACCCCATGAGGAGCCAGATAGTCCTACTTACAGCAAATGGCAAATAGGCTGCGATCGAGGAGACCAGGACCACTGAACCTTGTCTGAGGAAACAAAGAGGGGGTAGGATGGGGGCCGAAGAAACTTACCTCATGTAACTGAGAATGGAGTAGTTGGGGCCTGATAGAGGGATTTATGCCCATTTTGCTTTAAGTTTTCAATTATATCTCTCAAATTATATTGCTAGAAAAGCTGTCTCTGTTTGTACTTTTTTTTTCTTTTTTTGGAAAAATTTGTGGATTACATTTATTGAATGGTAATAGCACTGGTCACATTTTCTATCTCTTCTTGAGTTAATTTTGATAAGGTGTATACTTTTTTTTAGAAAATTGTTTATTTTACAAAGAGTTCAGTTTATATTTGGTTAAAGTTTCTGTTTATAATTCTCTTTTTATTACCTTTGGGATCTCTAGTGGTACCTTTTGTCTTTACTCCTGATGATGGTTATTGTTTAAATAAATTTATTTGTTTAAATAAATTTTTGGTTCTTTTGATCCTTGTATTTTGTTTCCTTTTCTATTGCTTTCTGCTCTGTATTGTTTTCTTTCTTCTACTTCTGGGCATTAAATTTTTTCCCAGCAAATTTCAGTTTTGGCTTTTTTCAATATAGACAATATTGTCTTCTGCTAACCACTATTGTTTACAATCTTGAAAGATATAGTTATACTTTGTTGTCTTTAAAAGGTATTTAAAATGTGTGTTCCAAAGGCAACAGCTGAGCAGAGTACTTGTGTGCAGTGTGCTCTGGTTTATCTGTCCTACTGCAAACAGTATCTTGATTCCCAGCTCTTTCTAGAACTGTAACCATCATATTAGTAATCTTCTTAGCACTATAAACTCAGTCAACAAGAATGAAAAATTTGGTGAAACGTCATTGCTGTCTAATCAGATAAAAAACCTTTGTGCATGAGGGTGCGGTTTGAGGTAAGTCTTGGCAATTTGCCAGGATAGCCTCAAACTTGAAATCTTCCTGCCCCAGATTTCTGAGTGCTAGGATTACAGACATGTGCTGCCATGCCCAGCTAAAGACTTCTAAATTGATTAGGCATTCTAGCTTGACTATCTTTATATTTTAACTGCAGCTACTGATATACTGGGATTAATATTCAATTTTGTGATTTTTAAAATTGCACTTGTTTTTTTCATATGTATTGTTACTTTTTAGTTTTTCTATTTTAACTTCTTCCTCTATTACTTTGAACACACACTACATACTCTGTCATTCTTATAGTTGTTGTTCCAGAAAACAAAACAGGCTTGTTTACCTAATCAAAGTTTTTCTCTTTTTTCCTTTTTTTCTTTCTTTTCTTTTTTAAAATTTTTAAAAATTTTGTTTGAGAAAGTGTCTCACTCTATAGTCCAGGCTGGCCTTGAATTCACTATGTAGCCCAGGCAATCCTCATGAACTCGCAGCAGTCCGCCTGCCTCAGCCTCCTGAGTGCTGGGATTACTGGCATGCACCACCATGCCCAGCTATAATTAATGTTCAAACTGTATCTCAACAAAATGAAAGTCTTAAAACAGCTCCATTTCTGTCTCCTCGATTTAAATATTATTCTTTGTGCACTTAAAATTTCTAACCCTGCAAACATCATTATTGCTTTTTTATATTAGGCATTTAAATCTGCTCACATTAGTATTTTCTGTGCATTTCGTCTTACTTTTCAAATTTTCCACATGGGATCTTTTGATATACTTCTGCCTGCAGTACATCACTTAGAATGTCCTTCAGCGAATGTCTTCTGCTTAGCAGAACCGTAGTGAATATTAACTAACATGATAAAATGTCAATTACTAAGAGAAGCCAGACCCTGTAGAGGTGCCCTGGGTCAGAATCGGGGATTAGATGGAGAAAACATGGCCAAGTGGGAGGGGCCCAATCCACATTTCAGAGCTGGGTACTGAGCTCTACCGCAGTACACAGGCTGCGGGTAGCTTAGGGTCATCAGGCTGGTGCTTTTACAGACCAAGAGAGGCCACTTTCATTTTTCTGATTCTAGAACAGTTGTAGAAAGTCCAGCTTCTCTGTCAGTGATCCCTCATCCTCCTTCCTGTTGAGGTCCTGCAGGGATTTCCCAGTTTTTCTGTATGCCATATCTATTTCCTAGGCACACTAATAGATTGAATTCTTTGGTTTTTTAGGTGATTCAGAGTCTGAAAGTCAAACTGTATTCCTGTATCACTGGTCCATCTAAGCCTGCTTCCAAGTAGGAATGTTTAATTTTAAACTGGACCCTCTTAATCTTGCTTCCCAGCTTCCTGTTTGATAGGAAGCAGCGCCCTCTCTAGTCCCCTTCCCCACCTTCACCCTCACCCTCTGTTTTCCATGTGGGGAAGCAGCTGTCTCAGAAGGAGGACTGGGGCCTTCACATTGATGTCCATGATCTGAAATCAAAGCAAAAGAGTGCTGAGGGATAGAAGTTAGTCCAGTGTTCTCACTGGATCAGGAGACACAGTAGGTGAGCATGGAGGCAGGATGGCTCTGCCAAGGGAAGTGGACAAGGAAGAGAATCGTCTCCTTTTCTGAGCTCCACATGTTTTATGACTTGCTTTATATATATTGGAAATGACCTGCAGACCAGAAACTCCTGGACAGGGCATACAAGAACTGCAGTTTAGACACCCTTCCTCGAGGTTCATAAAGTCTAAGTGCCTGACCTTGCTTTGTGCTAATGAGCCTATGATGGGCGGGGTGTGGGGAGTGGGTATGTGGGGGCTGCAGATCAGCTCCGGATGTGTCAGCGGAACTGGAGAGTTACTCAGAAGGAGGGGATGAAGTCTCACCACCTTCCTACCATCATCCCTGGTTCTCACCTTGTCCCAGACCTGCTCACTGCTCCCCAGGATACTTCCCACCAAGGGGTTGACTGCTACTGTGCACACCAGGAAGTCCACACCCCCACAGTGTTTCAGAGCCTGTAGATGAGAAAAAGACATTAAGAACAAGAGTCAAGGAGAGAAAGGTTTGTGTAGCAGTGGGAGGTAATTCCTGTTTGATATCTGTGGGTTATGTCTGAATCAAATCTGGGGGAGGAACAATTCCGAGTGAGGATGGAGAACCATTTCTTTTAAGAGCTGGGTCCTGAGCCTGTGGACCATGCAGGGTGAAGCTTCACGCATGTTTCTTTCAGTGCATGTCCTTTTAATCTTAGGTACTCTTGGCCGCCAGTTTCTACACTTGATCTTAGCCTAAAGGCCGAGAAGAGCAGAGGAGAGATGTATTAAGAAACTGGCAGCCAAAACATAAAACAAAAAACAAAAAATCTTGGCTGCCAGTTTCTTAACACATCTCTCCTCTGCTCTGTTTCTCGGACTGTCACATCACATCTCCATTTTCCTGAACACTCGAGCTCTGACTGAAAACCAGAATTCCTTGTAATGATATTTCTGTCCTCTTCAGTCTTTCTCAGGGGTCTTCTAGGAGGGCCTACCTGACTCATACTCAGCAGGAAAGGGGAGTCCTCTCCACCCCAACGTCTTGCTTTCTCCCTGGTTTTTCTCTGTCTAGGTCTGTTTAGAGGAGTTTGTGAGAGGACAGATCAGAAGCTGAGGGACAGCCAGTTGATTTGATTCATGTAATGGAGGCTAAAGCTTGTTCTCTTAGTGTGGGTCATGGAAGCAGAATCCCCGTGTCCCTGGCTAGAACTCCTTTATGCCTCTCACTGTGGTCACCAGCCGCTCCTGGTCCTCGGCCTTCCCCACGTGGCACACAGTGCCCGTCACACTCAGCCCCTCTGCCTTCAGCGTGGCCACTGCGTGGTCCACGTTTGTCTGCTTCCGGCTGCTGATGACCACATGGGCCCCGTCCTGGGCCAGACGCCGGGAGATGGCGAAACCAATCCTGTGGATAGAGAAATGGAGAGGATGTAACATTTCAGCTGTGGGCTGAGTCCTGTTCTTTTTTTTTTTTTTTTCCTTTTCTTTAAGTATATGTTTGCAGTGCACAATGATCATCACATTTATTGTGGGGGAATTGGTATATGTATATAGTGCATCTTGCTTAATCCCCTTGAACTCTTGGTCCACTTTCTTTTTGCAGAAGCCCTATTTTTATAATTTCCCCCAAGTTCTCTCTTTTTTTTAAAAAACTCTCCTTCCCCTTCCTCTCTCCTCTCTTCTTCTCTTGTTCCCTCAGTCATTTGAAAAAGAGCTCCCTACTTCCTATTTATCTATCTTTTGTTTTGCTGTTTATATAAATGTATATATTTTTGAGTTCCTCATATAAGAAAAACCATGTGATATTTCAGCTCGTGTGACTGATTTATTTCACTCAACATTATAATCTCAAGTTGCATCCATTTACCTTCTAATGCCTAAAGTTTATCTTTCTTTATGGCAAAGTAGTACTCCTTTATGTTTATATACTGTATTTTCTTTATTCATTCATCTGTCAATAGGCATGTAGGGCTGTTTCCAAAATTTAGCTATTACAAATTGCACTGCTATAAACATGAGTATGCATGTATCTCTGTAATACGATGTCTTTAACTCTTTTGGGAAGAATCCTACAAAGGAAATAGCTGGGTCAAGTGGAATTTCTATTTTTATGTACTTGAGGAATCTCCACTGTGATTTTCGTGGTGCTTGTACTAGCTTACATTTCTACCAGCAAATGAGTTCTTTCTTGCTATATATATATTTTTTTTGTTTGTTTGTTTTGGGGGTGCCGGGGATCGAATTCACGCTGTTTCACTTACCAAGCAAGCACTTGAACCGCTGAGCTAAATCCCCAGCCTGCTTGTTATATCTTGCACCCTAAGGTTCCAAATGAATTTTCTCCACTAACCCAAAGGAGCTAACATCCTGTATTGCATCAGAGCTTGGCCTCACCCCCTACTAGAACTACTATGATGACAACTCATTCCCAGTTCCACAAAACTTTGGTCAGCTTGACAGTTGCAATCTTAGATCTTCTTGTCTCAGGCTTGTGAATCCACTGAGAGCTCTCAGGCATGCAGCTTAGAAGGATAGGTTTATTATGGAGCAGCAGTCGGAGGGGGAGATAGGCAGGGATGTTGGGTGTGAAGTGGCTGACATAGCAGATAGTCATAGAAATGACCACTTGCTTACTGGAAATTGCCCTTTCTGAAACCTTTGCGGGTAGAGAACAGTTATTTTTAGGGGTCAGTTGGCATGCATTTACTGTGCGCTCCTAGACCCGCCATGACCCTTAGCTCACCCCAGCAACAGTTCACTGCAGTAACCAAGGCTATGTCCCTGATTGGCCTAGAGTACACCGGTCAGTGAAAACCTCATAACCTTTAACTCTCCCTTGCAACCAAGGATAAGACTCTGATTGGCCTAGAGTACACCAGTCAGTGAAATAGTTTATTTTTAGGCATCAGTTTACCCCTATAAGTATGAGTACAGTGGTCCCCTGACCTTTGTGAAGCTCATTTCTTCCCTGCTGTGCAGCTTGCTGTCCTAAAGTTTTGTCCCGGCCTCCGCAATATTATAAATAAACCTCTACTTCACACTACTTTCATTTGTGACTCTTCATTCTTTGTGGACCAGATTTCTCTATTTTCAGCCAGAGGCTTTTGGCTCCCCTTCATTCTTCATCAGCTTTGCTCCCCTTCATTCTTCATCAGGATGAAGGCAGGAACCTGAAAATGGAGGATCTTTTCTCTGGAGAACCCTAGCTCCCCAGACCCTTACATGATGCTACAATGTAGCATAGTTTATGTAGCATAACTACTGACTAATGGAGGTGTGGAGCAATGACTGCATTCCTTCTCTCTTTCCCTGGTTGTTGCCTCTAAAATGCAGTTCATAATTCCTACTGGAACTGTAGACCCATCACCCAGGGTCCTATAGTGGGGCCATCTAGTTAACATCCTGCACTAGTTATATATGGTTTTTTTTCTCTCCTGTTTCTTTATTTCCTCAGAATCTCATTCTCCCAAAGCTACTGATACTTCAGCTTTGGAGGCTTTGCTTTGTGGGGATCAGGCTAAGACAATGAGGTCAACAAAATCAATAGACTGTCACAGTTTTGGGATTCCCAAATAGTTGCTCTCACCCTGATGTGGATCCTGTGACCACAGCAACTTTGTTGGCCAGTTTGAGCTTATTATTTGTCTCACTGCTGGTGTTTCTTATGAGGAGAGGAGGTGCCAGCGGTAGGAAGGTCTGCAGGGTCAGAGGTCGAAACATAGAGGTTTCTGTTTGGTCTTTCTCTTGGTGAACTCAGTCCTTGAATTGGCAGGCAGCTCCAATAAGCAGTTCCTGAAAGTACAGAGGTGAAATAGCATCTCCCTTGTGTGAGCTACAGCTGAGATGGTGCAAGAATCACTACTGGAAATTCAATATCTGCATCTTGAACCTTTCTGATGGTTTTATGCACCCAGAATTTCTTATATTAACTCTCTTCTTTTAAACTAGCTACAGTGGTTTTTGTTATCTGGAGTCAACTCAGCATGCACACATAGAGGTTCGATAACTGTTTATTCACTGAGACAATCTACATAATGAATGGATAGTTCACAGGTTTGTTGTGAGATGAACAAATGAATTAAGAGTCAGATGTGAAAGGGCTTTTCATGTTACTTCGTGGCTGCTGAAGAGTGATGAAGGGTGATTTTATACTTTTATCTTGTGGGTTTTCCTCCTGAACCCTTGGGACATATACCCCATGCCCTACTTGGAAGGTTCTGCTCTGACTGCTTTTCACCTAAATAGCCTCTTCTCATAGATTCATCTTTGTTTTCAGCACATGAAGGAGTCCTTTATAATTCCTACAAAGTTTTTGGATTTAACCACTTGCCTACCTCACAGAACTAGAGAAAGCATTCCTGAAATTCATCTGGAACCAGAAAAGACCTAGAATAGCAAAGGCAATTCTGGGCAACAAAGGGAAGGCAGGAGGCATTACAATCCCTGATTTGAAACTATACTACAAAGCTACTGTGATAAAATCAGCATGGTACTGGAATCAAAACAGACCTGAAGATCAATGGAATAGATTAGAAGATACAGCCACAACTACAAACACACTCAGCCACCTCGTCTTTGACAAAGGGGCCAAACATGTACATTGGAAGAAAGATAGCCTCTTTAACAAATGGTGTTGGAAAAACTGGCTTTCTATATGCCATAAACTAAAACTAGATCCATGCCTATCACCATGCACTAAAATAAAGTCAAAATGGATCGAAGATCGGAATGTTAAAACAGAGACACTAAACTTACTAGAAGACAGAGTAGGTAAAAATCTTGATGACATAGGAGTAGGCAGAGAGTTCATGAACAAAAATCAAATTGCATGGGAAACACTTCCCAGAATCAACAACTGGGATCTCATCTTACTAAAAAGTTTTGGCATGTCAAAAGAAATCTCCAACAGAGTGAAAAAAAGACCCATGACCTGGGAAAATATCTTAGTCAATTGTCCATCAGACAAAGGACTTCTATCTAAAACATATAAAGAATTAAAAGAAATCAGGCCCCTAAAATTCAATAATCCAATCCCAAAATGGGCATCTGAGATGAAAACACACTTCTCAGAGAAAGAAATACAAATGGCAAATAAATACATGAAAAAATGTTCAACATCAATGGTCATTCAGGACATGCAAATTAAAACAACACTGAGATTCCATCTCACCCCAGAAAGAATGGCCAAGTTTAAAAAATCAAGCAACAACAAATGCTGGAGGGGTTGTGGGGAAAAAGGAACTCTTCTCCACTGTTGGTGGGAGTGTAGACTGGTGCAGCCACAGTGGAAGTCAGTGTGGAGATTCCTCAAGAAGCTAGGATTAGAGATCCCATTCAACCCAGCTATCCCACTTCTGGGCATTTTCCCAGAACAACTGAAAACATACCACAGTGATATTTGTGCACTCATGTTTATAGCAACCCAATTTGTAATAGCCAGATCTTAGAAACAACCCAAGTGCCCATCAATCAAAGAATGGATAAAAAACATGTGGTATTTTTATACAATGGAGTACTATTCAGCTGTTAAGAAAGATTCCATTGAGACTTTTATAAGTAAATGGACACGACTTGAGACCATACTCATAAGTGAGATAAATCAAACCCACATGTGTAAATACCATATTGTCTCCCTAGTGTAAGAAACTGAAAAAGTATATATGATCAAAATCTATAATAAATAGTATGTAAGGGTAAGAAACTGCTCAAAGAGCAAAAGTAATTGGGAAGGGAAAAGGGGGAAAGAGGAAAGGGAAAAGGAAAAGATATAAACCTGTATATATGTATATGTAAGATAACTAAAATGAATATACTGCTGAATGTATTAGATATTGAGAAAGAACAGTTAATACTCATATTATTAGATCAATCTTACCTGTCTATATCTGTTAATGTAAACAATCATTTTGAAGATAACAATATGCAATATTGCAACCATTATCAAGTTTCTATCATCCTGTTTTGTAAACCTATAATGTTACTGTTGTGCATTCATTCTAGTCGTTTGTTTGTCTCTTTTGCTTTTTGTCTTTCTTATATGTGTCTTTTTTTCTCTTAAATACTAAAAAAAAGTTTTTGCATTTATTGTCTCCTTCATGTGACATAATGGTCTCATTCTTAATTCTTAGGCATCTTGTTGGACTTACACTTCTTGCAGGGTGTTCTGACTGTTTACTGGTATTTGTTGAATGAATGAATAAATGAATAAATATATGAATATATTGCAGCAGTGACACAATGGTTTCTTTGGGTCTTTACTGGGTCTATGGGTCCAATTCATTAGTCTCAGCAGATCATATTCTTTGCTCAGTCTCTCAGTTGTGTCAGTTCAGCTCCGGTCTCAAACATTTATTGTAAAGTAGCCACTCTTGCTTTTAAATGCTCACTCACTAGGTGATATGTGGCTTTGTGTACAAGGTAAACTTGTGATTTCCTGGTATGTAAGTTAAGACCTTCTCCTCAAATCTCCAGGAATGAATAGCTATGTACTTACTTATTTACATGAAATCATTTTCCTTATATAGCGCTTAGGGTTTTAAGTAAATCTTAAGCAAATATCAAAGCAGATAAATGCTTTTAATGCAAATTTTAAAGCCAAATATCCAGCCACCTATCACACAATTGGATTTTAGGACTCCACTGGTCTGTACATGTTGAAACATTCACTCAAAATTTAGTAGTTCTCTTCAGACTTGGGGGATGGCATACACTATACAGTCCTTGGAAATAGTACTCTAATTCATTTATTGGGTGATTATAAAGACTGTGAGTATTGAGTTTAACCCAGAATAAAAGATGGCTCTCCAGCAAGTGAAAATGTGGTTTAAGCAGTCTGTCTCTTGGGTCATAGAATCTAGCAGATTGCATGGAGTCATACATATGTGAGCTGATGAATATCTGTGTAGAATCTTCAGTGAGTGACTCAGGGAGTCTTAGTGCAAAATTTTAGGTTTCTGGAGCAAGACTATGCTAAACATAGCGAAGAAAAATATTTCAAAAATTAGTCCACGTTTCCTGGTAGAGACTGAGCAAGTCACAATGTAGTGTGAAAGGACAGTGTAGTAAAGCAGCCCATCATATCGTACATAAGTTGTGTGACTAGAGCAATTCAATTCTGTGAATCATAAAGTTAACAGGGGACAGGAGCAATCCATGATTAGCAGAAAGTGGTGCAATAGGGATCAGGCCTAAGGAAATCCAGAGTAAGTTACACAAGCAGGTACCACAGACTCTCATGTCACTTCCCACTCTTGTACTGATGCCTCTCCTCACCATATGCTCACACCTTAGGGCAGCGTTTCCTATGGCCAAACGACAAAGGAGGAAGGAAACTGATCTTAGGCTGTGGGTTAATAGATGAATAGATATGATACATTGATGCAGGCATTGAATAACCACTGATGGTTACTACGGACTGCCTGAGGAATCACCCTAAAAGACAGTGGCAAGAACAATTCCTTCTGATAGGTAGAAACTTGAGAAGTAGAGCTTGTTAGCTGGTCTGTGCAGAGAAAAATGGCCTGTTGTGTTTAACACCAGAAACCAGTTCCCCAATTCTCTGACAGCAGCTAGGTGTGTCAATTCAAATATGCAATTATGAGATGAAATATTTGGAGTTTGTATAAATCAGGAGACTAGGGGCCCAGGGATTTAGCTCAATGGCATAAGCACCTGCCTGGAAAGCATGATTTTGTGAGTTCAATCCTAGGTACAAAAAAAAAAAAATTAGGAGACTAGTTCCACAAGATTACCTGTACTTTAGACACCAATCACAAGTCCTGGGCCACCCATTCTTTTGACTAACTAGCTATAAAGTGGTGACCCCTTAATTCTCACTGAAAGCTTCATAATTTTCTAGAATGCCTCATGGAACTCAGTAAAATCACTTTAAATTATAGATACAATTTAGGAACAGCCAAATGGGAGGTTTGTGTAGGCAAGGTAGTGGGGATGTAGGGGCATGGAGATTTTATGAGCTCTTTATCCATAATACCCTTTAGTACTTTGAGATGTTCCCTAATCTGGAAGTTCCCTAATCACTTTTTCTTTAGGAGTTTATTTCATAGGCATGGTTGATTACATTGTAGGCCATTGGTATTTGGACTCAGTCTCAACCCCTTTATTGACCCATAAATTGGGCTGTAAGACTGCAAGTTCAACCCTCTAATCTTGACTTGGCCTGAGAGTGAACATTCTGTAACTGTCTAGGGATTTCAAAGTACCAGTTAGTATATCATTCACATATGGGAGACACTCATATCATTTAAGAGTTTGTGAGAGTTATAAGGGCACTGTGATACAAACTATAAACTAAATGTACCCTTTTTATAATACCATAAGTATTCATGGACGTCTGAGTAAGAACGCATGCTTTGGCTTATTGATAGGGGCTGGGAAGGAATGCAACATTAGGAAATCATATATAAGAAGGTTTTGGGAAAAGAGATAGATGGACTAACAGGGGAAGCATAAATTGCATGTATCATTACATTGTGTGTTAATCACAAAGTAACTACTGCGGAGAAGATATTAAACAAATAAGTGACAGGCTGACTTGGGCCACGGGGCTAGCTAGCCTCTGTCTTAATCCTTCTCAAACCTAGGAATAGGTTGGAGGGAGAGGGGTAATGTAAAGACTTAAGAATTGGCTTCCTTTCACTAAGACTTATCTGTGTACTGCTACTTCTAAATGTCCGGAGCTGGGTGGTGACCCATGCTGGACTGTTAATAAAGTGCTATATTAGTTTGGTTGGCCCACTATAACAAAGAACCGTAGACTGGGTGGTTCCATTCCCATGACCCACAAGTATCATTTCATTGATTTTCTCAGGTAAGATGGGGTCCTTAAATGAGAATTGTCAATTATCAATACATTGAAATTCAAAACATCTCATCACAGGTGAATACACTTGATTTCTAATACCAGGCTCCACTCTTAACCAAATTAAGGTAAAGATAAGAAGCCTGGAGACATCAATCATTTTAGAGTCATACTGCAAAATAGGAGATGAGGCCATAAGCTGAGAGTGAAGTACTGGAGGTCTAGAAGAAAGAACTAGAGTCAATGGAGTGGGAGAGTAGCTGCCAACAGAGTATGAAACTGGGCACATTTAAGGGCCCCCATAGGATTGATGGCAAGGAGCTGGATTAAGGATCCCATGATATGATTTGATAAAATGAGCATGCACCACATTCCTATTCAACTCATATTGAATCTGAAGTCAAGCAAAATTAGCATTTATAACTTTTATCAAATATATCTTGAAAAATTTAGCAATGTTCTTACACTAGTGTCACTGAACAGTTTGGCTTCATTTGTTCAAAGGTGATTTTCC